>JAOVVO010000673.1:0-44956 GCA_028564675.1 Onchocerca lupi | reverse complement strand
ACAGCTGATGTCAAATATGCAAATATATATTTTTAAAAGTTGCGAGATGACATCAAATAGTCAGAAGTGATAACTTAAAGTTTATTGAAAATTTTCTTTCTTAAATAAGAATTGTTGTAAGTTCAAATTTATAAAACATTCAGTCATTTGAATTAGGACACTTACTGAACTCGTACAAAAAATCATTAAGAAGTACTTCCTGAGTGGAATATTTTTGCTGAAATACAGCGATAAAGAGAATGCTGAGTACTATACGATTCATTATTAGAAATTGCTGCACTGATAGAACAATATTTCAACGAACGGAACAATTCAGTTCAAGGTTCAGATGATATTATTCCAGAGTCCATTTTAATAATTAAAATCGTCAAATTTGTCAATTTATACAATTTGAAGCTGCAAATCACAAATGCACAAATATCATTCAACAAAAGTCATTTACAAATAAGCTGGATGATGAAAAAAGTTCTTTCTAAATTTGGTATTATCAAATCTCACTATGCTGTCGACATTTTACTTCTCAGTGTTGATACATATTCATATCTGCATCATGACTCAAATATACTGTAAGGTTAATGCTCAGACTATTTCCTGAAAATCACCATGCCATTGATGGATCAATGGTTCCAAGCCTATAGCGAGGACAATAGTCACAATTTAATTTGCGCAAGTCTCCGAATCATCAATGTGAGCTAACTAAATCGGGCTTTGTATGATTGAAAGGACTGAAAATTCTAAAAAATTTAAAAAAAATAGTTTAGGCTTGTGCTTTGAGGCTTTTCCATTGGTAAAATTTCGAAAATGGATTGAATAATCAAAAATAACGTGGACACTCCAAAAAATCTGACACTTTCTGTTCAAATCAATAATGTTCTTCCGTACTTCTTCGAAACTTCTTTTAATAATTCCTTATTGCAAAATGATATGTACTAAAATTATTCATTCTTCTTATAACAAATTTGAAAAATGCATATGATCGAATTTGTTTTTCACGCATAATTTAACTGTAAATCGAATTCGTTTAATTGCATTTAAAATAAAAGTTAAATTCTATTAATGCAAATTTCTTTCAGACAGCTCTGGATAATCCCGACCCATTTGTTTAAATTATCCTCCTACCTCAGAGCATCAGACCAACTTTGTCATCTGATGATTTTGATGCTATTTGAATCTTAGTTTAAATCTTGCACAGCTTTCTGGAGTTCCCCAACCCTACCAATGAATTTTTCTGAATAATATATATCGGTATTTAATATCCAGCAGCCTGTCTGAAACTTCTGTGACATGTACAGATCTAAAAGATATATGACTTGGTCAAAATTCAGCTAAATGAAAAAACAAAAAACAAATGCTAAACTGAAATTTTTGAACTGAATAAAGCCTTCATTTACATATAAATTCATTCCGTGACTTTACATTTTTTAAATTTTCTTTCGAAGTTTTTAAAATTTTTTAGGAAGCAATCATCAAAAATGATATGAAATAGTCTGAAGGTTCATATCTAAACTCCACAAATAAACGTCTTTTAGGGTAGAACTATGAAATAATTCTGTGTGGAAGCAATTACTCCAAAATCTTTCCAAAATCATTTTTTACCAATATTTCTTCCGATTATTTTCTGGAAGTAATTTTTTCAAAAAGAAATTATATATCTTTCTAAGAGCAAATTGCATTTGTCTGCACTGCTTAAAAAGTAGTAAAAAACAAAGACCTAAATTTAATAACTTCGCCTTGGGGATTCAGCATTTGAAATACATGTTTGTCATGGAATCGGATATCTATTGCACTCTTAATAAATCATATTTGTGACTGTTATTGTCCCACAATGAAATGAAAAGAAAGAATTTTGAGCAAAAAATCGAATAATGTTGAAAGAATCCGACATAATCGCTTGAGAATGCAATTCAACAATTGACAAAACTCCGAATTTTATAATCTGTTCAGATTAAGCCCATAAAACAAGAAGGAAAAAGTATTTCCCTCTGTCAATGCCTGCATTTGTCAATTTTAATATTTATGAGCTTGAAGCCTTTCTGAAGGCTTCTAAAACTGGACACTATGAAGTTGAAGCATTAAAAAGCTATCATATTTATTCTACTTTCTAATTTCTGAAAACAAATAATCTCCCTTCGAGACTTTTAGAATAAAAAAAGTTATCTGTAAGGGCGTCAATTTCATATAATTTTGTGTGAAGAGTTCAAACACAATTCATTTGTGTTTTCACGCATAATTTTACAATAAATCCAGTTGAAGTTAAGCAAATATCTTTCAGACATCTGTGGGTAATACTGACCCATCTGGTTAAATTATTCATATTTCTTTGTTTCAGAACATTAAATCATCTCCATTGCATTTCGTGATTTTGGTGAAACATACTGTTTGTTAGAAAGTAGTATTTCCACTTGCTTGTCTGAACTTCCGTGACATGCCTAGATCCGGGAAATATATGATTTGATCAAAACACAATTGATTCTTGAAAGAAATCAAATACAGTTAATGGCCAAAAGAAGTAATAATTAATCCTTGAGCAATTCATCACCTCTTAGTAAAGGATCATTGAAGTAATATTAAAATTACCTCACAATAGACTGCAAAGATGTGATATAATAAAAAGGCGTAAGCAAAGAGAACAAAAAAAGAGATGAGCTAGTCTCTGACAGAAGTCGTTTCTGTCGACTGATTTGATAACTAATAATTCGTAAAACGGTGCAAAACTTGGAGGAGAAGGGCTCTTATGCTAGAATCGATCGCACCATATCAATTTCCAACTGACAGTAATAATCGCTTTAGGAGAGTTACGTGGTCTTGGAACAAGAAATCTCGAATTATGTCATTGATCAGGCGCTGCTGTTATCAATCCATACTTTTTGTATGAATAATGTTTCAATTCACTGCTCTAATTCAATGGAGATTTTGTGAATGTGCTGTCATATAATCCTTAATGAACTGATGGAAAAATGCGAAGATTGAAATATGATCTAATACATAAACTGTTCCTTTTAATTTTTGTGTTTGCAGTAAAATTTAATACTCCCAATAGCATTTGCATCAATTTGACACACTATGGAAAATATGGCAATGCAAATTTTGAGCTTAAAAACCTTCCCAGCACTTTCTTTCGGAAGCAAAATTTTCCTGAGTTGCAAACTCACCCGAATTTGAGGATTTGAAAAATCTTGCAACCTAAGTTCTTGAAAAATATATGTTGCAAGAACTTCAAGTTAAACCAACCAACGATTAGAATATGCATTAAAGATGAAAATTATAATCAGAAATCCATATAATATGGATATGAAATCCTTTAGCACGATTTAGTATGAAATTTTCTATAAATTGCTATTCTGATATTATCACGAATACATTATATTATTCCAGAATTTGATGAAGTTGTGATAATGCAGGAGTAACAATATGCGTGCTGCTCAGCTTAAAATATTGCGAAATGTTATGGTAAATATCAAATGTTATGTTAACAAATAATAAGTATTTATAGGATGCAATCAACTTTTATTGATAATAAAATGAATGGTATGATAAGAAAGGTAAAAAAAAAAGAGCAAACAGAAGATTAATTCCAAAGGTACCTTTTTCTGAAAATGGACATACTTGATAGGCAATTGTTTTCGAAGTTTATTCCCTTTTTTTGGATAAACATCAATTTCTCGCTGAAATCATCATCAATGATCCTGGTGGATTATTGTTTCATTCCTAATTTCTTCATTTTTTGTTCCTTTAATATGAATATTTTTTAAAATCAAACTTGAGTTTTGTTAGTTCTTATCTTTCCTTGCGTTGTTAAAGAATAAATGTTTACATAGAGGTTTTTTTTTTTTTTTTTTTTTTAATTTCAGCTGTTTATTGCAATAGCTGACAAATAAGATAAAAGAAGCAAAGATCAATTCCTACTGTTTTCAGTTTTTGTCAGATTTTACACTTAAAAATCACCGAATTCGATGGTTTTCTTTTTTTTCTTTTTCCTTCAGAATTCCTTCACGTCCAAGTGAGTGCTACTGAAGGAAGAGATGGTTGTGTTTATTAGTGCGGAATGATTTCCTGAAATTAAAATAACCTCAATTTAAGTAAGCAGTACATAACAATACAATAAAAAAAAAAACCATTCTATGACATTCAATAAAAGAGAGAAAACACAATGAACAAATACCACAGTCCTCCTCTTGAACTGTCGCTCGTGCTGCGAAACCGTCTTCGAAGTTGAATTGGAATTCAACTGCCACTGACAATGATGTTGACGACACTGCTTGAAAACTCTGAATCTCATTGACTCGAAAAGTTCCTATTTCTATGGACAATCCTTGATCTTGATTGGAGGCGGAGGCTTACAACACATTAGTCATACAAAAGATTGGTTGTAGGACAAAGGGTAAGATAAAGGCAATGGTTACAATATTTTAAACAAAGCATACAAGCTCCATTAATTAATATGAAGAGAACAAAAATCTCTCTGTTCAGATAAGGATAAATGATTGAATTGTCTGAGAAGTATTATAAATTATCTTTTATAAAATACTTGCAACATCCTCTACTTGTTATTTATGACATTTTTAGCACAAGAGAAGAAATTGGAAGGGCAGGATGCATCACAAGAAGATTGCGATAATGAATTAGAAGAGCAATCGAAGAATGTGCTTACACATAGTGGTCTAGTTGCAAAGGTAATGCAACTCAGTTATTTCATTTATCACTTGGAGATTTCGTTATATTATCGATGAATTCTTTGACATGCATCACTTGAAAAACATCAATTATAGACTCAACCGAGGATTATATTAAATGATGGTCTTCCCATCATTTAGAAATTTAATTTATGAATTAATTGAAATGAGAAAGACTAAGAAAAGAAGAATTTGTCCAAAAAATGAAATCTTCGTTATTAATGAATAAGCGATAGAGAAGAAAGTCCTCATAATTAAAAATAATGAGAAAAAGAAATAATGTTGTAAAATTGTTGATAAATGTTTTTCAAAAAGAAGAGTGATTGCATTTGTTGCAATGTGCCTTCATTTCTCTTTTTTTTTTCCCGAATTTAAATAAAAAGAAACCTAAATTTGAAGATAATTTTGGAAACTAATTGTCGTATTACTTTAGTTATTCGGTTTTGAACGATACCAGATGGGAGATAATTCTTCCAAATTTTTGATTTTTTACTGGTTTTACTGCCTTATTTTTATTACATTACTTTTCACTTTTGAATTAAAAAAATTGACAATTTTCTGTTGAACCAAATTTTTTTGAATGTTTTCTTTCGTTTGATTTTCTTCATTTTGTTTTCAAATTAATTATAATATTTGGATGAAATTATTGTTACTTTCAACCTAAAATATCACACTAATCTTTTTCACATTTTTATTCATTTCCCGGAAGAAATCACTTGAAGAAGATTTTTGTTATCATTACTTATAAAATTACCATCATTATTTATAACAAACGTCAGGTAGTGTCCATGATCATCTCATCGAATATATAAATGTCGTTGAGAACAAAGTAATGAAATACATCAAGCAGATAGTTTTTATCGTTTGCTCTATCTATTTTACTAATTATATTAATCAGGTGAGTCTACTCGTATTAATTGCTTTTACTCATTTATTTCCTAATCTCTTTCTTCATATTTTTAAAAAATTTTTTTCAGATGGTAATCATTCTAGTTAGTCCTTTATATATTTATTTTATGAAATTTTTCAAAAATTCTTAGCTTTCTGAAAATTGAATAAAATCCTTTCAAAAGAATAGAAAAATAACAACTTGTTTTTTATTGCCATATAATTCAATTCTCATCATTTTTTCCCGAGGAATAATTATGAATTGAAGAATATGAAATATTACTATGAACAAGTTTTTAAAACAAAATAGTTTTGATAAGAAACTAAAAGATAGTATGTTATTGTCAATCCTTTTCTACATAATTGAAAAAAATTTAACCTTTATTTTTTAAATTCAATTTTTTTTCAAGATTTGCAGCTATATATTTTGTAGGCTGCCACTACAGACAATGAAGGAAGTCAACAAAATCCATTTGTCACGTTGTCATCCATACTATCACAACAATCACTTCTATCATCAAATAATGTAGGTTTGTTTTGTGCTTTTCGAAGAGGAAAACTAATAGTAGCAATTCTCATTCACCTTTATTGAAGATCACTTTGTTAAAAAGTGCCGTTCTACACGTTTGGTTCAAGTGAACATTTTTCTTTGTTAGTGGAACAGCTTTTTGGTTTATACAACCAAATTGAATAATCCGCTTGTTGAGGAAGTTTGAAAAGAATGATTATCATTAGTCTTGTTTCGCTAATATTCTCTTTAGGGTAAGAAAGTGCTGCATTTCAGATATTTCTGTCATCAATGCATATCACTTTAATTCCTATCAAAAATGTTCAGGCCAAATATGAATCCATTAAGCAAACTTCATACAACGATGTATTAGGACATCTTTTATCATTGAAAATGATATTTTAATTTATACCTTCAACTTCGAAGCGTTACATTAAATCTAGCTTTAAAGTTCAGAATGCAGATGATAAAAACGAGTATAATTATATCGTTAGTGATTAAATTTACTAATGTATTGAACGAAATCGATATCAGCGTTGTTATTAGAACTATAGCCATTACTATCATTTGCCCTGTTACCTACTCCCTGTTACCTTTATGTTACCTTTATCACTATTTTCGGTTTATATGTAAATCATAAACTGTTTTATCTGAAATGAATTTATAGAATGAAATAAACGACAGTGATTCCCCTTTATCAGCCAGTAATGATGTTATTCAAGGTACGTATTAGTGATATTTTAAGTTTCTAAGAGCTGAACCAAACTATTATCACTTCCATGACCCAGAAAAATATGCTTACTTTTGATTTAATTTTATTCTGAATTTCTATTACTTTCTAACAACTAAACTAAACTTTTGTCACTCCTCAGTATTCAGGAAAATATGCTTGCCTTTAAAGCTAATCTTACAACTAGCTGGCATAGTCATACTAATGTAATCATAACAGTATATTTGTATTCGTCTAATAAAATCATAGCTTAGTGATTTTCTAAAATAATGTTTTGTTATTTTATATAGAAAAAATCTTGTGAAATTTTAACTAAATTTATCTCCTATGCAGCATATTTTATTTAGGGAAGACGAAGGGAGAAAGTATGGTACACTTATCTGTACCAACCAAATCTCGTCCTCATTCATCTCGCAACGATACTAAATGTAACAATGCTGTCATGCGCAAAGTGATCATTCAGGTTATTTCTTCAACATATTTGGAAGTAAAGGTATTTAGTTTGAAAAATGTGCCGTAAATTGACATTTCTTTTCATCTATTATCAAATGGGTTACATCTCTCCGAAAATACAGCTATTTCTTCTTAAGGATGTGTTGTCAGTTCGATTTTTCTGTGAGAGAGATGCTACATTTCTCATGCTTCATAAAAAAGCGCTAGGGGAATCAGAAAAAGCATCGATTTTCTCAAATCTATGCTAATTTTCACACAAATTCTTCAACTTTTTCTTCTCCCAAATAATTCAGTGACTTGTTTTCTTTCCTTTTTTTCTTTTTCTTTTTTCTTATTTTTTTTGAACTAAAACCATAGATTTGAGAATTTTAATCGGGCAAGTTTAGATTCATAATCTAAATAAATAAAATGCAATTCTTACCGATTGATTTGAAATTTTGAAGCAAACATTGCATTCATACAAGCATGTGGTTTTATATAGATACACCTATTTTTTTTTGTCACATCAATGACGAGTAAAGATAAATGAGCGAACACTTTTATTTACATAGACCACTGTACCCGGTCACGTACTGATAAGTTTTCTTTCTGTTATCCTTAGAGTTGGCAGAATTTCAACGATAAAATTGAATATTAGGAAATCACAGTGAAGCGACTATTTCCTGAATAAGTTCCACAGAATATTAGTATATAATGGTTAAATTTTTATCGAAAAGTTGGAGTTTTTTCATTTTTTGCTACATACATCATTTAACATCACTTATTCAAATGAAACAGGTCTTTAATATAATCAATGAGCCATCTTGTGCCATACGAGGATATACTGCCATTGAGGAAAATTATGAGAAATTAATTTAACTTTTTTTCTAACACATTATCATTGCCCTGGAAATTACAATAAAGGATATCGAACTATATATACCATTCTATACAAGATCTTCAATTAAATGTTAGTTATTAAACGAGAGCTAGGTTTAGAAAACCGCTATTTTTCTAAAAAATAAAGTCATTGTAAAGCTTCACAAAGAAAATAATGCTTAGAAATAAAAATGTACTCGAACTGTTGAAAGTATTCCAATTCATGATTCAAACTTAACGATCAGCTGACTGATCCGATTAAATTCGAGAATCAGTGGAGTAGTTGGTTGTTCATTGTTTCTTGCAGAGTGAAAATCGAAGCAGACTTCTAATAAATTCTTTTATTTTCACAAAATACCCGATCATTTTAGAACATTCACTCGAATCCAGCTACGGCGAAGCGATTGACTCAGTTAGCAGTACGTGATAAATTCAGCGGTTTTATCGATGCAATCTGTTCCACTCAGCCATTCAGTTATGTGATAAATTCGGATTTATATTGCGAGGTTCAGAAGTTCAACGTTACATGCTTAGTTTTCCGGCAAGCTGTTCGATAGATCAAGATGCTATCATCTCGTACAATATAATTTCATACTATAATTAAAAGCTTACATTTCACCCCACAAATTGCTCTCATTTCTTGATAGTAATTGATTTGATAACCAGTATTGTGTACAAGTAATTTATCCCAACAAAGGGAATAGAAATCATTACATCGAATTTCAAAAGATTTTGAAAACGACAATAAACGGAATTATCTAGCAGCATTACACCAATTATCTTTCAAATTATTTCTGAAATTTCAATCAATTAAATATATTTCTTTTGTCGATTTCAAATCCACCATTGTTCCTTCGGTTGTCTTTGCGATTCAAAATAATTTCTTCTCCATTTATTTATTGAATTGAATATCAGTTAAACTGGATATTCTTCATGCCTTGTTTTAATCGCAATCCATATTCTATATTCTACAGAAATTAAATATGCTTTAGCAAACGTCAAGTTTAAATCGCAAAATCAACCACTGGATTTATACATGGAAATTATTTTTGAGCTGTAATAAAAAATGAGCCCTTGAAAAAAAAAATTAAAAGTTAAAGATTAAGAATTTTAGAACTGAAAACCAAAAAATCAGTGTGTATTTGAATTCGAAATTAATTTTGGCAAGTTTGTACGGATTTTTTTTATTAAAGATTTTGTTTTATAATGCGTTTTTTTTGCATTATGTTTATAAGGAAGGATTTTTTCGAATTCGAGTGAATAATACATACGCATTTATACATAAAAATAATTAATCGGTATTCGATAATAATCGTGATATTGATATTTGCATTTGATGTTAATCCATAAGAAGTCAAATTAAAACGAATTTTTTTCTTGAAAATAAAAACCCGTCATCATACAATTTTTCGCTGTGCGATTTTTCAGACATTCAAAATCAAGTCAATGAATAGTACTAAAACTAAAAAAAAATTACTAGGACTGAAAGCGATACTTTAGCTAATATACAAAATAAAAAATGTTTTGGAATATACCGAATATTTGCCTAATAATGCACTACTACTGCATTTTGGATTAATCGACAAATTGGAAATGATTCAGTAAAATCAGCAAACTTTTTTCATTTAATTTTTTTTAGTGATTAAATTAAACTTTCAGTCAGTGTTTATCTTATGTTCATTTTAACTTGACCTTTGACAAAAACTGAGAAAATAACTTCTACAAACATTTGATAAAGAGAATGAAATATAGTTTATTATAGATTAATTGCATTGATAACTACTTGATAATATTAATATGTTCTTATTTGATAAATATGTCTTCGCAAGCCTAAAATGCAATCAAACTAATTTCATATCTGCGATTAGTTTGCACTTGCATTTACAACAATGTCGTTAGTTTCTACATTAATATTTTTGTCGACTGATCCGAAACTTCCATGATGATATCTGTCCAATAAACGGCAACAAACAGGAATTTGAATGGATATTCAGAAAAGAAATTTCCCCAACTATCTCTATGCTATATTTCATTTTCATTTATATCTATATTTCAAGTTGTTAATCGAAAACAATATTCTTTTCAACATAGATATCTATATGGGAGATTCCTATTCGCAGTAATTCTTGATTGTGGCAGCGTCATGTACATTTTGAGTTAAGAAAATATTGTATAGTTTATAAAAATATGTGATAAAATAACATAATGTGAACAAAATAAAAGATTTCAATTTATTGAAAAAGCGTCTTGTGTTGAAAATTCGCGGAATCAATCTGTTATTGATGACTTTTTATATGTAAATCATTTTCTTCATTTTTCCGAGAACCACTGAGAACTAATTTGCGAATGAGTCATTTAAAAATTAGTTTTCAACAGTTCTCAGAAACGGTGTAATTATTTGTGCATTACTTCATTACAGCGTGTTTATTTGCAGTAAAATTTTGGTGATAAATTTCTCAAATGGTTCAATTGTGTTTAGGTATCTAAAGTCTTAATGACAGTCAAGTATAATCAGTGATAGAAGTACCAATAGCTCTGGGTTTATTATCTTCAACTATTTGTAATCAGAACATGTCTTGAAGTGCTTCTTTTTTTATCATAAATTATCGTATTTATCAAGTTATAAATTTCCGAAGAACTAGTCTTCTAAATCTTGAATCTTAGAAATTTTAGATATTAAGACTTCCATTAAAAAGGGAATTTTCAGATTTCTATTTTAGAAATTTTAAATGATAAACTCTGTTTCAATTGAATACATTCCTGTTAGATAGTGAACTCATATACGTAATGAAATGAATCGAACATATATTAATCATTCTCTGTTAAAAACTCCATCATGGAAGGAAGTTCATTTCAGTCACGTCTTTTCTACATTCTAACTTTTAAATTTTATTCTTTCAATAATGATTTTTTGTCGTTCACTTTTTGCTGTCCTTCTAAGTACAGTGAATTCATTCGAGTGATTTAAAAATGTGAAATCATGCCTGAATATTTGCTTCTGTCGTGCAATGATCGAATTCTCAGCCAAATATTCATGCTGTTGCGCGCAAATGATACAGAATTCCACTTGACGTTTATGTTTACTGTGACATGTACATCAATGATTGTGCTGTTCCGGTGATTAATTTAAAGTTGAGGAGGAATTTTTATAGTTTATATGAAGATTTTGGAACTGAGAGGATAGCATCGAGTGATCAAGTATTTATTTCTATTTCCTAGGCCAATATTTATTGCTAAGTATTGCTTGAGATTTTAGTATTAGAATGTTTAGATCTGATGTTATTCGTGTTTGCTTGAGCTTTTTTACATTTTATTAGTTATTATCAAGATTTCATACTATTAATTGCACACTAAAAACTATCGCAAAGGATCATGTAATCTTAAACTCTTTCCGTCAGATGCCATATTATCCATTATATAAACAAATTAATTTTATGGTCAACTTAACCAAATAATCGTATCCAATGCATGATATTTGTCAAATGCAAGCAAGATGAACAACATGTCCAACTAAACAAACTTTTCATTCCATTGTGATCGACAGAATATATTATTCCAATGTGTCAAAATTATCAAAATTCTTTGCATCACACATACATACGAATTCATGTTGTTATCCGAAATATGAATTGCTCGTTTTTTCCAATCAGCGGAAGTTTCTTTTTTCTCCATAAATTATACTAAATTTATTCCTTAGTCAATTTTATCATCTTTTTCCAGAAATTTGAACAATTCTTAAAATGTTACTTGCAATTTTAATGTTTCTTTCATCAATTTTATTTTTCACGTTCTGTGACGTATCTATGAAGCAGGCCGCTGGAATAACGTCTGACGTATCCTTGGAAAGAGCCACTGTTAGTACATTAAAGATAATTGTAAAAAAGAATCTTTAGGTACCACTTGATTGTCTGTTATAAATACATTTATTAATTATTATTGATCTTGGATCAGTACATTAAACTATTATTTTAGAATAAATGTCATATCAAAAGTATGCAAACTTGCTGCTTATATTATTCCATAATGAATAATTGCTTTTAAAAGCTTTATTGTTAAACAAGGGGTTGATTATTTATAATTTTGCTCTTCAGATATATTTGCCATTACGAGAATTATTCTCAAATTGATTACCGTAAAGAGTTTACTCATTCAAAACTTACTTTTTTATAAGATTATTTATCTCTTTTTTATACTTTTTTTATTTTTGTCTTTCAAAACTGTAAAGTTTACCAAGAAATATTGGAATTTTATGTCAATTATATGAATTGCTTGTGGATTTGCAGCAATATCTCAGCGATTATGGATATTTGAAAGAAACAATCTCACCATCTCTATTGAGTGTACCATCCACTGAAGCCATCTTTCGGCACTATTCAGTAACTATTCGCGATGCTCTTAAGTAGCGGTTCTCTCTTAATCATTTTTTTTTTTTTTTTTGAACATCAAATAAGTTAGGACTAAAATTTTATCTCTAAAACTTTAAGACTTTAATATGATTTATACTAACTGATTTCAGAAAGTTCCAAAAATTTGCGGGTTTAAAACCTACCGGTAAATTGGATGCAGAAACCAGAAAGAAAATGCAGCAAAAGCGTTGTGGTCGTCCAGATGTAATAGCTTTACGAAAGCTAGGTTTACTATTTATAAAGTTGGAATTTTGGACTAACAATTTTATTTATTTATTTTTTGATCCAATCACAATAAGAGATTTTAGATGACAGACGAATAATATGAATAATTTTTATAGGTGAATATAAATGGAAGAAGAATGATCTGACCTATTCAATAGAATCGTTACCTAAAGAGCCATCTGAGCGTGAAGTGAGGTATTACTAATCTCTTGACAATTTTTCTTCTGCTTGTTGACAAATAACTAATGTGATGTTTACGTAGCATTAAAATGTTGAAGAGATTTAGGAATCATTCATCATACCTTAGCACACTTATTAAGCCTTTTAATTCGCATCGTTGAGTTGTAATTTTTTTCTAATGCCTTTAAAATACGACTAACTTTGTTTCGGAATCATTTTAGATTCTTATTATGAGAATCAGTCTTTCAGAGAAGCAATTAAAAAGGCATCTGATACGTGGTCAGCAGTAACAGCTTTAAAGCTTAATGAAATATCTGACAAGGCTGACATCACTATAGCTTTCGCACGACGCATACATAATGATCCTTGGCCTTTCGATGGACAAGGTAAGAAGTTTCAGATCTGATAAAAATTTGTTATTTGCAAGAGTGGAATCAATTATATCCGTGCAAAATTAGTGAACTTGAAAAATCCATAATCGATCAGTTTCCAGAAAGTAATATTCAAGCAAGACTAGCCATAAGCTTATTATCAAAAGCCAAAGCAAAGAGTAATTGTCTTTCATTTTGATAAAATGCGATCAAAGTATCAGCAAGTTAAGATAATAGCAGTATGCCCTCTTTTACCAAAATTTTAAATGGGGTACGGCAGATTCAGAGAATTGAATTCACTTGCTGCATTCAGGAGGTATATTGGCACATGCAACACTACCTCCGTCCGGTATTCTTCATTTTGATTCGGACGAGAGATGGGTGTATATGAATCCAAAAGTCATTTCAAGGTATGCATGAATGAGTTCCAAATATTTTAGTGGAAAAAAGATAAAAAATGGTAGGATACACTGAAACATATTATTTAAATAATTGAAAGATTCATTCATTTAATGATTTTTAATGAGCTATAGTAAATATTCTGAATTAATGATATTTAACTAGTGGATAGAATAAATACAATACTTTAAAAGATTCAGAATTGTACCTTTGTCATGAGGACTAGAAATCAAAAGATCATCAGAAACAGAATCACTGATAAAAATCTACTGAAAGTCAGCGATGAGAATCGTTATAATCAATCAATCTTAATTTTCTTCTCTTTTATTACCAATTGACATGAAGAATTGATATTCTGTCAAATTGTAATAATTTTCTTTCAAATAAATTTGAAGCATTGGAGCTCGAACTTTCGTCAATCCTGCAATAGAATAAAAGATCATGTAACAGGTTTATTAAAAACAAACCAGTCGATTTATCAGCCACTATGTTAAACTTATTCATTTTTTCTTCGGCTATGATACCACGGATATATTACAAGTGGCGGTTCACGAAATTGGGCATGTTCTGGGTCTCGAACATTCGTCAGATTCTGATTCTATTATGGCACCATTTTATCGAAATGCAGTGGACCGTCGTGGAAATTACATTGCGCCCAAATTGTCCTCAACCGATATTAAAAACATACAGCGTCTTTATGGTAATCTATTAATTTTATAATAGGTTAATTCAGGATTATTTTCAGATGGATCTATTCCTAAAGTATTGATTTTGATAAACCAATAAATAAAGAAATTGTTTTAATTCGAACAAAAGCTGCTATCAAATATTGAAAAAGTGGAATGTTATTTTTAATTGTTCAAGTCAGAAATTATTCTAAATTAATTGGAAAACAATAATTTATCGATTGCTTTGTGTATTTATATGATTGTTCCATCTTCAGGATTAAATGATGAAAGATCAAATCCACGAAGCACGCCAACAGGTATAGATTTTATGAAAAATCAAAAAAAAAAAAACTGTTTGGAAAAGAAATTGTTTGCATGAAGTGTTAGATTTTTCTGTAAAGGATGAATGTTTCTATACATATGTTATTTGCTTTCAAATTTTTTTCAAGTTTATCGTTTTCTCTCTGAGAATTCTTGCACTGCTATCATCATTATCGATCTAGAATAATATTCGAAATTTTTAAAATTATCTTAGTGCTGATATTGGTACTAATGTAGAGCATGGTTCTGATTTTGAAACTAATTCATCGAATGGTGATAATGATTCAAACTATGATAGAAAAACAGATATCAATTGTCCAGATGAAGTTGATGGAATTATTACAGGTAAATATATCTTTTATCACAGAGTGATTATAGAATTCAAATATGCATAATACAAAAGATAAACGATCTGATCATCAGATCATTCTACAATTCTACTATTCAGAATCATGAGTTCTATTTAAAGTGATATCGCATTGTAATCATCGTTTCATCGTGATGATATTATAAGATGACATTGAATGAGGAAGGAATTTTGATGCATAATCCATGTATAACTGTTTTCAGTGGATGGTTCAAATTATTTGTTCAGCGCTAATAAAGTATATGAATTTGATCATGCAGGTATCAAAGAAGAATATTTATTGAAAAATCTTTTTCCAAACGGACCTCCGTTTATCCAAGGTGCACTATCAAATCCACGTACGGATAGGACGCTTCTCTTTCATGGAAAGATGGTATGATCTTATTTTCATTAAATTTTTATTTTTCATTTTTATCATAGTTTAAGGTGACTTGCTTGAAGTTTCATTAAGTTATAGTTTAGAAACAGAAGCCAGTGCTACTTATTTTGGTAAGAATGTATAAAAATAGTTTAAAACAATAGGATTTCAAGACAGCTAATTGTTATATGTCATGTATTCTCGATATTGGAAATCCAATAACTTTGCTGGATTTGGCTAAATTCAAAGGAATTAAAAGATAAATAAATTGATATTGATATGTTCATCTATAGGAATAAGCTCGAATTTTTTTTTTTTTTTGTCTACAGTACAGCAACAAAATTTAAGGTAGGACTAGAGATTAGATGGAAAAAAGCGAAAAATAGCTTCTAATTTTAGTAACAAATAAAAATTTTTAGTAAAAAAAAAAATTTCTGCAGGTCTTTGCGTACTATCTGGACAGGCATAAAAATAAATTTATATTGGAACCAAATTATCCGAAGAAATTGCCAGCTGCTCTAAATTTCAAACCAATGGGTGCATTTTTATGGCATGAAGGATCACAGGTTTTAATCAATGTAAGGGTTATAAATTTTTTTATAAGAACTTTTTTTGGAGAAAAATCTTTAAATTGGAACCTTTAAAAAACCTTTAATTTCGGTTAGCAATGTCCGATATAAATAACACTAGTCTATTGAAAAAATTTTAAACGGAATCTTGTAGATTAGGATTGGAGGAAGGGACTTAAAAAGACGAAATATTCTTTATTGTCACAGAAATCACCAAAGAGGAAAAATCATGATTTCCATGAAACGAAATTGCTGAATCAGATCATTTCCATTCTCTTCTCACATTTTAATATTTCATTCTCTTGTTTTACATAACTTATCGCCAAATATTCATGTTGGTTTATCAGAATATTTTGTGACTGTTTATTCGCATTATTGAAAATACATCAATATTGCACCATCGATCATTCCTTATGCTAATTTAAATAACTCGTCCGCCAACTTTATCATTTATTGTAATCTGTACAAATCCCACCATATTCTTCAAAATTTAACTTCTTCTGGACCAAACATTAATTTTTGTTCTGTTTCGAGTTCAATTTTTTTTGTTTTCATTTTGAGGGTAATCATTTTGCAACATACGATGAGAATTGGAATCATGTCACGTTACAGAATGAGGTGGTGAATTATTTCGATAACTTTCCAGCAAAACCAATTCGAGGTAACATAAATTTGCAGTTGAATTACTAGACTATTTCAAAGAGCTGGAACAAAATAATAATCATCTCTCCGCCAACTTTTGGTCTCCGAGTACAAAAAGTTATCAGTAGGATATTAAAACAAAGCTATCACATGGATCGAAATAGCATTATATTAAACAAGAAAAAAAAAGTCTATTCGTAAAAAATAAATACTAATCTCTTAACAGAAAACAGCTGGAAATTTGTTTGTGAAATAAAGAGAAATTAGAAAGCTGTCGGGGAAAAAAAAAGGGAATATCATAAAAATGACGCAAACTAGTAAAATCTTATTATTCGGTTTGATTTGAAATATATGAAAACGTAAATTTGGGTGGATTTAAAGTATATGAAATTTAGTTGGATTTGAAATATATGAAAGCATGAAATTCAACTAGAAATCTTCGACGGAAAATTTTCAGAAAATAACTGGCATTAATATTGAATCACATGATTAACTGATAAATGACTATGTTAACTGGAATTCTAAACTAGCATTTCAACTTTTTCAGGAGTACTTATCCAGCAAATGAATGTACTATTGTTTGGTGATAATAAAATTTACAAATATGACGTTAAGGATGGGAAAGTGATTGGGAAAGCTATACAACTGAAAGCATTTCTCCACTGTTAATCTTGCAAAGCTAAGCATTACCGTTTTTTATTCAACTTCCAAAGTATGACTGTGTTTTGCTAAGTTTTCTAAGATTTTCTACTCCCTTCCACATATCATGATGTGCAGAAATTTTCTAAAGAATTAATTAAACGAAATTTTGAAAAAATTAGAATTATCGGCGTGGAGTTGTGATAAAAAATTCTGTGAATAATAATTCTAATTGGATAGCAGCAGAACTGTTCCAAAAAATGAAATTATCCAATTTACTGGGATTGCAAGGATTTACAAAAGGGCATCAACAATAGTTTCAGATGACTTAAAATCTTTCATATTAAAGTGAGATTTAAATTGAAATCCTTACGTGTTAGGAATTTAATGATTATAAGATTTAGCCAAGAGTGCAACAAGAAGATATCTTTAAATAAGTGCAAAATAATCTAGGCCAGTTGCTTTGCATTTTTTATCATTTTTACTTTAATTGGATCTCATAATTCTCGCTAATTCGAAATGCCTCTATATTCATTATATAATAGATTTTATACATATTAATCTAGAGACAAAGAAAAAAAAAACATAAAGGAACCAATTTTATAATTTCAAAATCAATTCGGAAATCAACAACAGTCATTTGAAACTCAGAATGATGAATACATCCACGAAAATTTAAGCGATTATTTATCTGCTTTGATCCTGAAAATCACACCACTAATAATGTGATAAGTGATAATGACCTGAAGCTTAATATCTATAAAATTAACAGAAAATTCTTTCGTTACTGGAAATCTGCAAACATTGATAAAGTTAGTGCATCATCCGAATATGGATCATGCCACAGGATAACTACAGCATATTGGCGGAAATATATTGTGGCACCGACGAATTTTGGTGAGAAAAGTTTGATTGATTGACGAAGGAATGATTCTTTCGTCTATGCTACAAGATGGAATGAAGTCAGATAGTTTTACAATTGCAGTAATCGCTTGGCTGTAGGAGAGATGGATGAATATCGGTGAGCTGGACTGAACTGGGGATATTGATTGTCGAGTGAGTTGAGTGATATTGAGCTGATTAGCTGAATAACTCGTGACCGCTAGAAGCTCCTTTTTATATCGATAATCCTTGATCTTGTAGTAAAACATGAAATATACAAAAGTTATCAGGACAAGGAATAAGAGATAGACAATGCTTACAATTTTGAACAATACACACAAGCTTTATTTTTTGCAACATTCCGGACAATTAATACGGATTCCAGCATTTTAGACAACGGAAGATGAAGAAACAAGGCCTTTGTATCAGACCAAAAGATGAGATATGGATAAATAATTCATTTGACTGAAAAATACTGCAAATTTCTATTATGCAAAATACTTTATTTCATCATAATTATATTTTATAAAATTTCCGGGTTTTCCGGCAAATGTGTCTAATATTTTTCTTTATTTTGGTTTACTGAAATGACTCCTTTTTCTTTTTGCTTTACTATATCGACATACCTAAAGTTTCAGAAAATGGTTTTTTTTTTTTCAGTTTCAAAAAGACGTAAGTTTAGAGCCGAATTGAATATGGTAAAAAAAAAAGCGACAAAGAAAAGAGTCGTAATAAGGTAGATAAAAGTAAGCAGTAGCATATGATATTTGGATACTGTGAAGAATATGATATTCGAATATTGTTCCATTGTATCCAATTTTTCCATTCAATATGCAATTTCTCAAACCGTATTTTAGAAAATGTTTTTCCTAGAAGTACAGTACATTACTGGGAAGTTCTTCAAACCCCTGCCAAATGACACAAATTGTTATTTTATCACTAGTTATTCATCTCGAATAAATAGTGTTGCATGCATTGCGTCTGATATAGAAATCGTTTGTGAATACCTAATAGCTAATGGGTATAGTGCAGACCAAATATATCATTTGATATTTTTATTGATAATATCATCCAGAGCAGTTTCCAAATGATCGTGTGTCCCTCTGATATTTGATAACAAATCTTTCGCGAATAAAATATATTCTGTCACGTGTTGCTTTGTCCATCCGCACGGTGTACAACGCTCGATATCACGGATGTTATACAGTTTATCCGCCAATTGTACAAGCTTTGCCTATAATAACCAGTTCTGACATTTATCATCTTTGCTATTTTGAAAAGAATATATTACGCGACTGAGATGGATATTGGAGAGAAAAGCGGATAATAGAATGTAGATAAACTGAGGCAATTGTGATTTAGACCAGTTCGCGTCTCATTATTTTCGATAGTTACTAATTCACTCAAGAATGTACGAAATTGGTTATTTTCATTTTTAACGTTACTTGGAAGATGCCACCGTTATTACAAAAAAAAGAACATTTCAAGCCTTTGAAGACTAGAAAGATTAAAGATTGGGAGAAAAAGCATTTTATATTAATATGAGATTTAACCCTCCCAATGATATCATTTTTCCTCAAACGATAGTTAATGAGAGTTAGCAGCATTTGTTATTGAAAAAATAAAATATTTTCTTGAAAATGAAGTCGATTTACCTTGCGTGATAATTTCGATGCCTTTTCCAATTGAGATTTCATTCTTATTTCACGTTTTATACTTTTAACTATTGTGCATTCTTTAACGATATCTGCTATCTTCAAGTTAATGAATTTTCTTAATGGATCCAAAAGAATTCATTTAATTTATATGAATATATATTTCGACATGAGTGATATTGTAGCGAGTTCAAATTATATAAGCCAGCATCATTCATTTTTTTTGAATATTTTTGCATATAAATCCGCATAAATATCTTAATCCAACTCTTTTAGAACTGATTAAAAAACTTTTCAAGAATTATGTTCTTCAAGTATAAGACGAGGAATACCTCATCACCAAACATTTTTCGAATTTCTTCATCCGTTGTTTTTGTATCTTCAACAGTATCATGTAGTATGGCAGCAATGATTGTTGCTGTATCGGTTATTTGTCCTTCGTTTGTCAAGATATAGGCAACACCTGGAATGGAGCGAAATATTCATGAAGTTAGGAAATACACAAAAAATAATCCAATTAATTGGGAACTAAGGACTAATCAATGATTGGTAAAAGTGTATCTTATGATACAGCTTTCCAAAGATCTAATGATCAAAGATGAAAATTGATAAGAATTGAATTGAACGTAAAAATTATGCACCGATAGGATGGTTGACATATGGAGTTTGTGTGGCATCCTTTCTACGCTGTTTACGATGACGGCGAGCTGCTAAATCAACAGCTTTGATAATGAGTGATGTATCATTGATAAATCCATTCTTATCCTTCAGTTCATTCTTCATCATGGCAAACTTGTCCAAAATATTCCCCGGCATTTCCGGATATACTAATTTGTAAGGAGGAGGAGGCATATTATGCTTTTCATTTCGATCATTCCCCTCTGCCATATTCGATCACAGTTAAAGCACCAGTAATAATGCAAATAATTAGACAGGATATATAACAAAGATCACCACAACTTCTCTTTTCTACTCAGAGTTAGGAATCGACTGATGAAACTTCAAAATCTCGTCAAAATCCTGAACATTTAATATACTGCATAAGAAGAGACACTAATCGTAAATTTTTCCCTCATCGTGCTTCTTCTTCTTTTGTTACCTCTTATCTAGTCAATTTTTCATATCTGAAAAATGATTTACGAACATCTAAAGGTTGGGTCAAATTTGGGCATTAAGATTCTCAAACTATATTTCAAAATATCATTTGGCAATCAAAAACAATGAGATTGAAATCTTCAACAACAATAATAATAATAATGAAGGATGAGCAGCGAATTTCAAAACTGACTCAGGATTTCTCATTTACCGCTGAATGACACATTCAAGATATTGTATGTTTTTAATATTTCGAAAACATAAATAAAATCGCATAATGAGGCATTACTGGACTAATGGATCACCAAATATCATGTTCTCAAGAAGAAATGACATGTTCTGTAAATGCGAAAGTGTAGAATGAAATATCGTGGAAATAATATTATTTGAATGGAATTCGCTGCGCAGGGGAACTCGTTTCCGCCTATTGAAATACTATCTGTGAAGAGAAACTATTGATTCTGTACTCCACATCTTTTTCGATCAATTTGAAATAATCAGTATGACGGACAATCCGAATGGATGTTATAATATCAGTATAGATTTCTTAACTTTACAATTCCCTTTACCAATTGAATTTAATGATAACAACTAATAATTTACCGAGATTCTCTGGGGAGAAAACTGGAAAATAGATTTGTTTCGATTGAAGTCATCAGCTGAGAAGATTAAATGAATTATTTTTCTGATTCCAAATTTGCACCTATGAGCTAAGCCGAAAATTCGAAAACGTTAATTCAAAGACCTGAGAGAATGGCTGAAAGAAACGCGACACTGATAAACAATCATCTTTTGTCGCTATTTTGTCCGCCCTTCTTTTCTGTCCTTATCTTCTGTTCGCCTACCTTTTTGATTTTAGATCGGACTCCTTTGATGGGACAGTTTATATATAATATGATAATATACAATATCACAACCTAATATGAAATTGGAAAGTGCCAAGATGAAACACAATTTTTTTCTAAAGTCTCAGAAATTTTTTCGACGACATGCGTTCACTGTATGTTAGGAAGATCGAAGAATCTGAAAATCCCACTCCGACATGTCGGAATAGCAAATGTCCACCACAGGATCCGAATCTACGCCTGATTCCAACATACCAAAGTTCAGGTTGCAATCTGAACGCAATCCTTAGACCACTCGACCAGATGGATTCAAGATGTGTAGAATTAGGAATCCTATATTCAAAGCCTGAAGTTACAATACTTTGATGTTTAACATGGAAACAAACCAGATATTCGCCTCTGACTTATTATCTTTAGCCATATAACTAGGAGTTTCTCCATATTCCTCGTCATTTCTCATTCCTCTGATTTTTCGTTTTTGCAGGAAGTACAAAGAATAGAGAGGTACAGGTCTGTACCGTGAATATCGTTAAGCTTCCAAGGAATTGTGGATTATTGCATTCCAGATGAGATTTACCTGGAGTCTTCCGAAAACTGGAAGTTCTAATAACACCACGAACTCTCAAATTGTCTTTTGCAGATGCATTTAAGAGCAGTATTATCAATCAGTGATAAGTAATAATTTAAGCAGCATTCAGTAGACAATAGAAGCATTAGATCCCCTCTGCATTTCGTCATGTTTCACTTTACAATTATGCTATATTTTGTGTCACGCATCACGTCCCTGTGTGTCGAACGTAAACAAGTCACGTCATTCTCCACATCTCAAAACTACACTATATGTAACGCTGACACTCATTTCACGACGTTTAGTTTCACAAATTCGTTGCGTATGAGAAAAATGCAACGTCCTGGCTTGCTATCAGCCATTCAGACGGAGAGAGAAGCTGAAATAACGAATTTGGAATTGTGTGATGCAGACAGTTTGGCAGATTTTTGAAAGATAGCGTTCTATTGATAATAAAATGAAGTGATGGACTAGTAGAGAATCATTAATCACGAGGAGATTGATGGAAACGCTAGGAATGGAGTTGGTAGAGTGTAAAAGTGCAGGATGTGATAGTTTGAAAAAATGACAAAATATCACGCATTAGCAGTCGCAGCAGTGATTGAGAGGAAATGATTATTACGAGAATGGAAGAATGGCTTTGCATTTTTCTCTCTTTTCAATTAAATTAGCATCATACATTGTTTAGATTGCAATCGTTTGCATATGAAACTCGGAGATAAAATCATCAGCGTACCGTAATATTTCGTCCAGAAATTTAAGAAGAGGGAAGGAGAAAGGTAAGGTATGAAAGGATCATGTCTGAAACAGGTGCATCATTTCAGGTAATCAGGTATGGGCCCCTTCGTGCCTTGCTGGAAGAATTCATTGAACGTTATAATAGACAGTGAACTTATGTCAACTTCTTTAGCACAAATGTCAGAATGAAATATAAATTTAAGGATTGAAATTTGTAAAATTGACTTTCATTATATCCGCATACATGTGTTCTACATTAAACATACGTTTCACTGATTGCAGTGTGATGAAGATCGGAGAATATGATTATTCTTTTTTCAGATCTGCTAATGTGCGGTAGACGTGCATTTTTATGTCATATAAAATTCACGTAAGATTAGAACGATAATGATTTTATTTATTTCAGATATATTTATGGTGTGGCGCCTCATTATAAATTATAATTAGTGGATTTGCTCTGGTATGAATGGCAAGTGACGAAGAATTGAGTAGCACAGATTTTGGAAAACCTAGCATTGAGAAAGCTCGCCTTGGCCCTCCGGATCGTTGGCTTTATTGTCCATCACTGGGCTCGGTATGCTTACTTATGAATTTTTTCGTCTTTATATTTATTCCAGATTCATTTCGTGGTTTAAAGTAACTTTATCTGGGAAATTTGTAATTTTCTTACTTGTTAATATTAATGGCCATTTTCAGTTCTCAGAATTATCCGAAATTTCAACATTTCTTGAAAATTAGGTGATTCACTTTATATATAGCATAATTTAGTTACATCAATTTTAAGCATTTGTATACTAATTCATATTACTCTTAATATTGGAAGGTATTTCAGAATCCTTCATGCAGTTCAAAGTTTCTGAATAATGAAATTGGGAAAAGGAAATTATTTACTATTAATAAGTAAATTTCATAAATATTTCAGGTTGTTGCGAAGCATTTCTTGCCCTTTAAAACTCCTCTTTGTAAGTTATATGACGAGCAAATCGAGAAGAAGTGGCAGTTTCATCCACGAGATGTTTTCGCGCACAAATTTCGAGGTGCTGAACCGGGTGCTAGAATTGGGTTGTGGATCGATCTCACAAAAACCGACCGCTACTATAGTAGAAATGAGGTATTATAAGTTTTATATTATAATTCTTTACTACAATTCTTGTATTATAACATTTCCTTTATTGTAATTTACAACTCCATCATAATTGTTGTTATTCGAAATATATTTTATAGCTTTTACAAGATGAATAAACGTACATTCATCTTTCGGTCTTTTATTTCTTAATTTTTTGTTTAGGTCGAGAAACGGAGTTGTATTTATAAAAAGATCCCAATGAAAGGTTATGGAGAAGCACCGTCTGTTACTGAAACTGAGCAGTTCTGTCGAATTGTACGTGCATTCCTTCAGGTTAGTTATCGGAATCTTACGGCGTTATTGCCTTGTTCTTATACCATTTTCTTTTTCCTATAGCTTTGAACAGATTTCAAAATGCAGCCGAAATCCATCATTAAACAGTGAAGTTCCTTCCTCCATTCAGCTTCATCAAACAGAATATTTCATGGTGAGTACTGTAACTTTCTTTGGAAGATGACAATATAAGTAATATTGTTATCTTGAAAAAATAAGATTTATGTGGACTTTGATGATTGTCCAATGTGGAAGGAAAAAAGATTCCTGTTTAGGCATAATACAAAATCTGGATCGAAAACTAATTAACCTTAAATACTAGTTCAGGTGTTCTTAATGTATATTTCTAGGCAAATCCAAAAGATATAGTGGCGGTGCATTGCACTCATGGATTTAACAGAACAGGCTTCTTAATAGCAGCATATCTTGCCAGTGCTATGGATTGGGCAATCGATGCTGCCATTTATTCATTTGCACAAATGAGACCAGCTGGCATTTATAAGCAGCTCTATTTGGATGAACTTATGCGAAGATACGGTGATGAAGATGATAGAATTGAGGTTTCTTTTGCAGTATTATCATTTCTTCCTTTAAATTAGTTTTTTGATATATTTCTTCTTCCAGTAATTTTTTTCTGAATCAAAATGACTGTTTTGTACAGCAAAATTTACTTAATATTCATTTCTGATTTTCCATTCCTGAGTTCCGTTTACCTCTTGTTTCTGGATACTAAATTTAGCAATGATACGCGAATTTCAAACATAGAATAATGCAAAAGAAGTGAAATGAATTGCAGGCACCACCTCGACCTGCCTGGGAAAATGGCCCAGTTGATGGTGGTAGAATTATACAAGACGATGCTGGTTATGGTCAAACTATTTCAAGTAACGTTGATGAACAAATTGGTGTGTTTTTATTTATATTTTGTATTTTGTTTTGGTTCCATATTAGAAGCTGTTCAGATTGCTTTTGATAAAAAGTACTATGATCTCCTTGTTTTGAAATTTCATATGAAAATCCACAATCCGGATTTTAGTGGTATTCTTATCTTATCAAGTCATCATCAAAAGTATTACTTATAGCTGTAAAACAAACGGAATAGCCGTCAAGAGAAAGTGATTGTTTTTAAAGCCAAGAAAAAATTAAAATTTCAAATTCGAGTGGTTTGAGATCTCTTTGTTTTCGGAATTTCTAGAATTATAAATCTGTTTCCAGACGAGCCTAAATTTATGAATGGAGCAGTGCCTAGTGTTAAATATGTATCAGATCATACAACGAGAACTATTTTACAAAATAAGGTTGTTTTATGTCAGCTGTTTTCTTTAATTGATCGTTTCACTTGATTTATTGGGTTTAATTAATTCATTACTTTGATATATGATATTATGGCAGTAAGTTTTTATATTCTTGCAATCACGTCTTTGCATTTTTATTTCGTTATAAAAAAAAAATTTTTTTTTTCTTTGAAACTTAGTAGTTATTTCAGTTTGTTTTAATGAGTGTATGATCATTAGCAGAAAGAATTGATTATGAATGAATTGTCCTGCATATTACTAGTATGCCTGCACTGAACACATTTAATCTCGCTTTTTTATTCTGAGTTTACTTCTTGATCGCAGGCAAGAACTATTAATGTAAGCATATGCTTCTTTTTTTCCTGATTTTAGATTCAAATACAAAACAGAAATATAAAATGTTATGATTTGTAGTATGAAACATAATTCTTTATGTTGTTCTTCGCTATCACTCATAAGAATATTCAGATTCGGGATATGTGTGATTATAAAAAAGATGGTTTTCCTGGTAGTCAACCAGTATCTATGGGAAGAGATAATTTACGTTTTTTGGCTGAGGAAAAATATATGGTGTCTTGGAAAGCCGATGGAATCAGGTAAATGAATGTCCTTGAAGGTTTACATCATTGTTGTGGTTTCGGTAATTACATATGGAAGCATGATGAATGTAGAAGAAAGATAAACAAATTTATGTGCGAATTATTGGTTATCTATGTTCTAATCGATGAGATAATGGTTCTCATTTAAAGGAGTTGAATGATTGAAATATTGTTTCATCATTTATTATGTTTGCTGCTAATAGATATGACTACTTTAGATATATGGTCCTTATCGATGATGAGGATTCAATATACGCATTTGATCGCAATAATAATGTGTTTAAAATATCCTGCATAACATTTCCACACAAAAAAGAATTTCGCCATATTCAAAATACTCTCATAGATTGTGAAATGATAATCGAAAAGGTCAGTTAGGGAATTACTCTCGCATAAATTTTTTAAAAGTTGTTGCAGGGGGTTAGATTACTGTGATAATGATAATTTTCGGGATTCAAAAGGCATATAGTTTCACTTAAGTCTTGATTGGTGCTCATTCATTAGTTGGTAGTAAGATGATCGAAACTTATTAAATGTTCAGAATTATCATGCATAAAGTTGTTTGCAGAATGAAACCAATTTTGATTATAACTTCAAACGGCATTACGTTTTTACAGGTAAAGTCAGAATCTGGCGACGTTACCGATGTTCCAAGATTACTTATCTACGACATTATCAAATTCGAGGTTCCATTTAGCTACATTATGCTATGTTTATCAAAGCACATGGAGAAATTTTCGTTACAAGCTTAAAAACGAATTGAAGAATATTTAAGCTAGCAGCAAAGAATTATTGTTTTAGGGACGAAACGTGGGCGAATGTGATTTCATTACACGTTTGTCATGTATTCGTGAAGATCTAATTCAACCACGTCATGAAGCATTGAGAAGTGGTCGGATTAGGAGAGAAAATGAGCCGATAAGTATACGTAATAAGGTACGGTGAAGATATTTGTTTGTTTGTTCTTGTTTAATTTTTGTGGCAGCCTAATTCCACTTTTGAAACTGTTTCTACAGGATTTTTGGGAATTAGAAGCAGTTCGGAAATTATTTGATGAGAAATTTACAAGAAATGTTGGGCATGAAATTGATGGCTTGATTTTTCAATCGGTAAATGAAGTGAGTTTTTTTAAAAAAAATATTTTTTTCAGAGAATTTATAATTGCCTGATTCCAAGTTTGTTCTGAATAATATTCTCTTCTTTTGATTAATGCTAATCTCAAAGTATTATTTAAAGGCAGAATATCTTAAATTGTTATTAGTAATTAGAAAAAAACTTTTTTCTTTTCTGTATATATCGAAATTCATTTTATATTGATGCTTAAAATATTGCTTCAAATTAACTTGCTTTGAATTGGTAATATAATTTTTGTAAATATAAAATGTAGTTTATAATTATTACCAATTCTTATAGTTTATTGCTTTTTGTAGCCATATCGTTGTGGACGATGTGATAAACTGTTGAAATGGAAACCTCCATCTCATAATTCAGTTGATTTTCAACTGAGGATAAGACGTGTATCCAAACCCGGCGAATTACCAGAACATATTGGCTTCCTTTTTGTACAAAACCAGTCAGAACCAATGGCACAAATGAAAGCTACGAAGAAATTGTTGCCGTATGATAATAAAATCATTGAATGTACTTTTAAAGTTAGTCATTTACTTGATATTGGAAGATTTTAAATTTATAGCAGATTAACATATGATATTATTTATTTGACATACAAGCTGAACTATCATATAATCTGTTTCCTAAAAATTACTATGATAAAATATAGGTTATGAATTTGATGTTTGTCTTCTGTAATGATGGTTCCTATAGAGTGTTTTACCCATTTGGGTACAAAAAAATTTCATAATACTTTAGCGTGAATGCAGTTTTCTGAAACACTAGATGTTTTCGCGGATTTAAAAAATATTTCTTATTATATAAGAGAAAAAGTGAATTTTTTTTTTATTGAACAGTACCAATTTAGATTATTACAGGATGGTAAATGGGAATTTATGCGTGAACGTACGGATAAAAGCTTGCCTAATTCAAGCAAAACAGCAAAAGCTGTCTATAATAGTATTATTCATCCGATTGATAAGGAGTCGTTGATAGCATTCGTTGAGGAAATATGTATACAGAAAAAAAGAAAGAGACCTGCTTTGCAATCAACTAATGATGTTACCCAGAAAATTTCCAGGACATAAGCAATTTATTCAATTTTACGCCTAAAATATTTCTGATTTCAATCAATGCTTTTTTTCTTCGGTTCATGCAGTTGCACTTCGGAAAATAACTTTTAATGGTATATTAAATAAACTAGAAAGATATACAGTCCAAGCTTTTTTGGAACTTTTTAAAACTGTTGTTGTTTTTGATTTTCGTATTTTTTATAAAATGAAATAATAATTATTTCTTAAACATGTTAGGCATTAATTATAGTTGTAGTGTCATTTTCTCTTCCTCTCTTTGTGCGCAAATTTCGACAATGAATTGTTAAATTTTATCAGTACTGCTGACAAAAAACGGAAGTTTTCGAGGTACTGAGCTTCGTTTCAGATTTCATCGTATTTTAATATATATTCTTCAAACCTTGTTAACTTCAACTTTCAAAAATAATTAAATAGATAAATAACGTGTCCTACAGTAAAACGGAAGAAAAAGGAATTTTTTTTAGTGTACTTACTGAAAGTCGATCATTTAAAAAACTGTAAAGATAAACATTTCACTGAGTTACCACATACTATATACTGTAAAATTTTGACAATAGTAATCATTCTTTGAAATTTGAGTTAAATCAAATTTTACATTTTTTTTTGACGAGAATAAATCTAATATTCCATATTTCAGAAGTTGGAATTAGGACTTTATTTTGGTCACGAGTTAAATAAATTCGTGGATTAATTTAAAGTCTCTTTTTTGTGCATATTTAATGCACTTATGTTTTTCTATATTATCTAGATTCTAAATTATTTCTAGAGGATATTGACGGATTTTTGCATTGGTTTGCAAATATAACGATTTCAATTTGCATCCAATTTCGTAGATAATTTGATATTTAGATGCTAAAATCATTCAAATGATATCCGAATTTTCTGATATTCATTAGAAAAGTAGAGGCGACAAATGTATTTGTTTCGGATAAAGTTATATTATTTCGAATATATATATATTGATTATTCAAATGCTAGAAATTGTTTTCTTACACCCGATGCTAAATAAATCACATTATTTTACAAAAAATATAGATATAAAAGATTTGCCAACAGGTGGAAATTAAAGATTAAGGCAATGAAAGTCGGGTTCAAAATTTAGAGTTTAAATCGAAAGTCATTTATATTAAACTTCAAACATAAATGACAAATGGAACTTTGGAATTTCGAAGTAAAATGTAAAGATGAGAAATTGGAGGCAAAAATTCTGTTACTTTGGGGGAAATTTTGAGAATACGTGTGGCTTCAGAAATCCATCAGGGTAACAAGAATTCTTCCAATACTTTTTGGATGATACAGGAAATTTTGGTCTTTTTTTCTCTTTTTTTTGAAGCAACATTGCAATAAGTCGCTTATCATGTAGATTCTCAATTTCAAACTGATGCAAAAAATCGATAAACGAGGAAGAATTAGAAAAATAATTTAATCACTTTTAATAATCATTATTGGGACAACAGGTGTTGCAGTTTCAGTATTCACCAAATATCATAAGTGGTACAAAATGCTACTGAGATACCGAAATTTGGTGGAAATTATAAGACTGAACAATGCTAACTCGTATTTAGCCTTAGGTTATGCTCTGGAAATAAAAAGGAAATCAGAAAGTTAACAATAGAAAGTAAATTGAGGATATCTGCAGCATTCGTGAATGAAACCAATGAGTCATTTTCAGCACCAAAAGATATCCTATCATTCATACAGGAACTATTACTCTAATGGTTAATGATTATCGTAATACTGCTTAGCAATAAACTGATTCGTTTCTATTCGAGAGAAAAAATTCTAATCTAATATCCTTACAAGGCTTATCAAACCATTTGATTTTAAAAATAGTCACGTCATAACATTTTTTAATTTCCTATTTCATAATTTAATCTTCTTACTTGACTACCGTCTGTTCATTCTTGGTCCAATTATAAGTCGATTTGCTTAAATTAGTTGGCTTAAAAAATTGACTTTTATAAAACATTCGCTTGGTTTTTCATTGTCTCAGTGATTTCTAGTTGGAAAATTGCCATGAAAAAAAATATTTCTCTGAACATACTTCCATACTTTCCCATTTATAATAATAAACTCACCGTTACACTTTGAAGAAATCATTGTTTAGCGGAATGAAATAAATGATTGCAGATGATTAAACACAATAATACGAGATTTTTTGAATGTTTATAGTGATAATGGAACTAATAAAGATACAATATATAAATAGTAAAATCATATTGTCTTGAATGTAAATTTGCCAAGCTTTGAAGATTTTAATGAATATTTAGAATATAACGCTTAAATTCGGAAAATGTCAATGAAAGAAAAACAAATCCCATCTGCGTATATTTACAGCATATCTATGAATATATATATATATATATCGCTATTTTTCTTTCTGATAGTGACAAAGTTGTAAGGTTGGATTCTGTTCTTCTGTTCTCACAGTTTCATCAAATCTTGCTGATTCGCTCACTTGCAAACGAACCTCAAAGTTGGGTAATTAAACCTTTATTATAAATTCTAATAACACGATACGACACGTGACAATTACAATTCATTGATATCAACAAAACGATTTCAGTGATGATACCAGAAACCAAGGGGAAAGGGACAAAAGCAGTCGTTACCTATTAAAACCACCCTCAAAATATCGACAATAGAAAAATGAACCTATACTCAAAACTATGCTTATTTATAGAGAGACAACAATGATAAGGTTTGATCTACAATATGGAGCCATTATTAGCAAATGGGAGTGCGCCCTTATTGGCGCGTAAACTCGACTACCTAGTTGAATTATCGATTGGATAGTAAGACAACAATTCAGGGCAACGATATTTGAATTAAACAATTGATATGACGGACAAAAGAAGGATTTCACAATTAATGACATCAGACGTGCAATTTCAAATTTAAAAACAAGGGGATCACCGATTTTCTACTTCCATCCTCGCGATTTCAGCGACAATATATAAACTTAAATCTACCATTTTCGAAATAGCATTCTTTGGTGTAATGTTTTAACAGCATCATGCCCGAGTCAGCAAATCAAGTCGGCCATGATTTAATATTAAATTCTGCATTATAATGTACATTCAACATGAAATACTGGTTTCATAGAAGTTCAAAAATCCCATATAATGCTAAATTCTCAACATGTCAACTTTAGTCGTGCTGAGAGATCTCTATTTCAGTCAGTCACCAGGATCTCTTGTACGCAACCTACTAAATAACCTTGAAGTCTTTCATGCTGCTAAGGGAAGATATGTACTTCTGATTGTTGGATATCTTAAACAGCAGACAAGAATCGTCATTATGCTGGTTAGCTTATCATTAATACTAGTTTTAATCACTTTAAATCATCTTTCACATTATTCACATCTTTTAAATTTTAACATATTCATCAAATTTATGCTAAAGTCGTTCAAAAAAGCCGTTTTCCTTGGGATTAATGCTACCCATTTGTATTCATAATCCTTGGAATGTATTTACAAATTTAAACATTCAGTTACTTTATAGAATCAATCGTTTTTTATTTTTACTATTGAAGTTTTGTGAAATGAAAGGAAAACTGAATTTTGCTGTCAATAAGATTTATTGAAAACTCGTAAAACTAAAGCAAAACGGTTTATTCAACTTTTATGAGATGCTTTAGCAAAAATATCACTATTCAATGTGAAGATGTGCGGTGAAAGTTCCTTTTCCTACAAAATTTAATTCCCAATTTATCTCTTGGTATACATCCTATTTCTTAATGTTAGTTTTATTTAAATGGGAATATTTTGCAGATAAAAGTTCATACATGTGATATCAATTAATATATGAGGAACTGCAGCAGTATCATTTTTTTGCATATGAATCATCTTCGGGAGATAATTTTCAAACAACTGACTACAGTGAAACCTCACCACTGATTTTTTATTGACTCTATTTTCTATTAAAGTCAGATGTTGTGCATGTAAAAAGCTTAATACAAGTAAATCTGCATTTTAACCAAGGATGAATGTGAAGGAAAACAAATCGGATCAATGATAACTGGCATATCGTAAACATATGATAGTATTTCGTACTTGAATATTAAATGGATTTCAGGGTTTAGTCCATTATGCAAATGTTATGTTGTTCTATGATATCAGTGTTACTTTCAATTTAGTGTTTATCCTGCAAGCATCATCGAAGGATATCAGAGACTTCTTATTCCTATTCTATTTTGTGGTATTCAAATTTGAAATTTAAATAAATATTATTCAGCAAATTACTTTTTTCCTTGTTCATACGTGTTCAGAGTGTTTTACTCTTATGTGATGTCGTGAAAATATTTTAGTTGACAAAACTGACTATTTATATATTTTCATTAAAAGATGATTGGCTTACAATCGTGAAGCACTGTATGAAATAAGGGTAGTGACAAGTGTGCAAAACATGGCATCTTTTTTAAAATTTTCATTTTGCTTGTTGGAGATTTAAGCAACTCATACAATAATTTTCAAGGTTTTTTGATGAACGAAATCGATGTTCAGCTTCTAAGATATATTCAGAAAGCTCGCAGGAAAATATTTTTTGTAATTTTTGATGATTATCAGTGGAACGAAATTTTTCATTTCAATACTATCTATGCATTAATATTCTAATAGACTGAGTTGCGTAATTTGGACAACTTATTGCTGATAACATTATCATATAACTTAAAAACGCGTTCTCGGAATAACTGTCTTCAGTTTTTTAAAATCTAACAAAATTCAGAATCAAAATTTTTCTCTTGTCGACGAATTTCAAATGCATTGCTTTAGAGCAATATGGTATCAAATCATTTTGACGGAAATTTTCAAATTATTTCAAAAATTTGAGGATCTGAAACTAACTGACCGGTTTACTGAACCAGAAAGACAAAAAATCTGGAAAATATGGTTTAGATATGAAGTAAATGATTCGTATTCAAATGGTTGGTAATATTCTTGCCATCTTTCATCGATTGAAGCTGAAGAAAGCACTGACATAATGATCAACAGTTCTGGATAAAATGAAATAGTGCAATAATTATTTTGACTTCTGATGAACTCAGACGTGACTTGCGCAAATTTTAATCAGCAACTAATCTGTGACCACGTGACAAGGATTGTTAATATAATTTCTAACCTTGAATTCAATAAGCTGAGAAACTGAATCGGTGGAAGCCAAACAAAATAAGTAGCAATCAACTTTAGAAAAAGAGATCATTGTACTTTTAGATCATTTTAAAATCAATGACAAGGGTTGAATGGATATTTTAGGAATTTTCACATATCTTTTTTTGTTTTCATTGAATTTTCCAGATTCAAACATGTCATATCAGTGGAAGAATAAAAATTTAACGTATTCGATAGGAGCTACTTCCAAACAATTATCTAGAAAAATGATAAGGTATGATAGTTATATTCATTGCTGCCATAAAAGATGATAAAGTACAATTTTTTTTTTCGAAACGTGATCTACGGTAACACGATTGAATTTCACCGAGATACCAAGGAATGGAAATATTAAAATCGACTTTGTCAGAAGAAAGCACGGAGATGGTTATTCTTTTGATGGATCAGGTTTCCCTTCTTTTTATTCTAATTTTAATGAGAAACATCAATACCTATCAGATACTTAAAATTTTTATCAATTTTAAAAAAATTTTCAAATCGAGTGAAACTGTAATTTTAATAATCGGTATTGTTGCCTTTCTATAAAGATGATAGTGTTTGACAGATGATAGATCTCGTTTCATATTTGAGCATGTCATGTTATGGGAGTTTTGAAATGTTTTAAAAAGTTTCATTTTTAGTTAAATATTTTGATGCATTATTTCAAACAAGGAATAGCACAGAATAAGGTAACGTTGTAAACAATAAGATGAAGCAGAGAAGCTGCTGTGGTTAAAGATATCGTGCAGAGCAATAATATTAATTCTTCAAATATGATTGATTATTACAATGATTAGATTCTTATAGATAATCATTTTTTTTTTAAATCTATTCCATTAATTTTTTGCCTCTGCGGAAAAAGGAAATTGAACGAAGTTTCCATTGAGAAAAGCAGAAAAATCATATAATTTGAAACTTTTCAAGTTTATTTTTTAACAGTCAAAGTGCTATCACATGCATTACTACCACTCTATGGAGTGATTCATTTTGATGTCGATGAAAGATCGGCGATTAGCACAGAACTTTCCAGGTTATATTATTTTATTATCCTGAATTTTTGTAAAAAAAAAAAGATAGTTTAAATGTATGAAGTTGTTTCTTTTAAATATAGCAATTTTTTTGAAAAAGTCGTTATAGAAATGATACTATAGATTTGCTACAAACAGCAATTCACGAAATCGGGCATGTTTTGGGCTTGAAATATCCTTGGGCAAAGGATTCTGTAATGTCACCTCTCTATCATCAACCTATTGATGCTAATGAAGGATATGTAAAACCCAAACTTACTCGTCTTGATATCTTACACATGCAAGAATTATACGGAAATTTTTCTCTTCAGATTAAAAGCAAGTAAGTGAATGCTATCACGCATCTAAATATCTATGAATATGTTTGATTATGTGTAAAAAAACTTTTTCCGAGTGAGAACAAAACAATGATTGCAAAAACTAAATTATTAAAATTGTCGAAAAAAAAAAAAGCCAAATTATCTTTTTCAATATATTTGGTTAAAAATTTGTTTGAGAGACGAGAAATGTTTGAATGAAGTACTCAAAAAACAATATCCATCTGTTTGAGGAAACAGAAATACTTGTATTCGAGAAAAAGAAGCTATAAAATTTAATGTATGTAAGTGAATTTGTCAATAAAAAATGAACCTAACAGTATATCAGTGAATAACTTATTACCAGAACGTGAATAGTGTAAATAGCAGTTCATCACTTTTCATGTAAAACTAATTCCTTATTCAAAAGTTTTGAAATTCGTGAAATTTCAATTGATTAAATGAGTAAGTTGCGAAAATGTGTGTTACTGAAGATGTATGGACTGATTCATTTATCATAATGATGATTCCAATTAATTTTCATGCTTAAATTCAATTTTTTTTTAATTTTTTTTTTTTTGCTTTACTTAATGATAATTAGATTTTTCAAGTTTTTCTTGCTGTTTTTTTGGTTCAGTTTTTTATTGTTTTCTATGATTCTAATATTGTTTGATAATTCAGCTGTATTCCAAGTATAATCGAGAATGAATCTTGACAAAAGCATGAAGAAATCAACAAAGACTCAAGTTTTTTTATCAGGTTTGGTTTGATTTAACATTTCGAAATCACAATACTGATATGTCGCTTAAATATGTTCACTTTTTCAGAATTGTTTTTCAAAACTGAGAAAAAAAACAGCTCTGAAAAATGTTTAAAAGGAACCCATGTTTTAGCAAATGGATAGGGGGTCATCGTACATAACTAAAACAAATAGTATATTTCAAATTTAAAAGAAGCTTTGAATTTTTTCAAAAATTTTGGAGTTTTGCAAGATATCTTTGCGTAATATCCTCAATATAGTACTTCCAAAATCAATTTTATTTGTTAACAACTTTGGATGATCTGAAAATTGACAAATGAAGTAAAACTTAATTAATCATACACCTTGGAAAACAATGGGAATAGATTATTCAAATATTCCACTAATGATCACCAATTTGAGTTCTTAATTAATATAGTACCAATAATTAATATTCAAAAACAACTAAGAGAGAGTATAACGTCATCTAAACATCGTATCATGAATGATTTTGGAGAATGATCAAACAAGCTGATCAAAAATTTGCCACATTCGACATGTATGCTGATAATTGCTACATAATTATTTTCGATGTCGTAATATGCTTGTCTTGATATACATACCTCTGATATCCCACGCGATAGTCGCTGTAACAAAGTTTCAGCTAATTTTCAGATCCATGCATTTTCTAAAAGGCCGAATTAAGTTCTTTTGTTGGAATGACCAGAATCCACAGGAGTGCAACTATTAGCTCTCGAGAACTCATTAAGTAGCAAAAATTGTTTTTAGTTTATCTAATTAGTGATGACTGTTTGGAGTATTTCAAAATATTTGTCCACTAAATCTCAAAACTGTTCAATATGCCATTGCAATTCTCAAATCATGCATGATGAGATACTTTAATGAAATTATCAGTTCAAAGACTTTAATTTAACTTGCACCATCTACAGTTTTTGAATATGAACTACCATTACTATAATAATTAAAAACTCCAATTATTGGTCATTATGAAATATTTGAGTAGTCTATTTCCTATTATCCATAGTGTATGATCAATTAAAACTTTGTTTCACATACCAACTTTCATTGATCTTAAGTAACACCTCAAATTGCATGACTTACTGGGATTTTCAGGTGAAATTGCGCATAAGTACTGGTGGCGATAATATTAATGATGATAAAAAACAACCGCATGGAAATGTATGAAATACTATAATTGTCAATGCTAATCACCCTATAACATTTTTATCAACAAAAAATTTACCCTTCAAAATTTTAAACAAATAAAATTGATAATATATTGAAGTTATATAAAGATGTCTTGCAATAATGTCTTGCAATAATTTTTTGAAAAAAAATCCAAAATTCCTTTTAAATTTGAAATACACTCTTTGTTTCAGTAGTGTATGATGACCTCCTATCCATTTGCTAAAACATAGGTCACTTTTAGGCATTTTTCAGAGCTTTTTTTTTTTTTTGATTTTGAAAAACAACTGTAAAAAATGGATACATTAAGTGACGCATTAGCATTGTAGTTTCGAAATGTTGAATCAGACCAAGCTTGGCAAAAAAAAAACTCGAGTCATCGTTGATTTCTTATATGCTTTCGTCAAGATTCATTCACGATTATACTTAAAATTTAGTGAATATTAAAACAATGTTAGAACATGAAAAACAATTAAAAAATTGTGAAAAAAAATTGAAGAATTTAATTAGCATTACGTGAAGCATATAGTTTATTTATATGAATAAAAAAGTATTCTGATTTGTCGAAATTTTTGCGAAAAAAATCATCATCAAAGGGATCTCAATAAAAGTTGAAAGTTCATTTCGTGTTTGTAGGATGTAATGAAATGTTTCAAATTGGTGGTAAATAGTCGGAAAGCAAATTTCGTAAAAGATCTGTACCTAAATGATCGAAATGTTTAAGTTCAAATGGAAGCACATAAGCAAAGTGCTCTTTTAGAAATGGAAAAGAAAAGGTCTGTGGAATTCTGCAGAGATTATAGTACACATTGAATGAGCAAAAAAATCTCAAATTTCGAATATGCATTTTCAGCGAAGCATATAGAAAAACATAGTCATTCTTACTATTAACATCATATTATTCTTTTTGGCTCCATGATATCTGTTAAGTTTGCTATTTATAAGCATAGAAATAAAATATTTTTCTCATGGTGAATGACGACCTTAGCGCAATCATCGATGTTGATTTTCTTTTACAAATTAGCCATTTTATGACGATTCATGTTTGAAGCAAACTGGAAAAATAAATTCAGTAAGTGGTACATCTGACAATATTACGGACTTTAACAGCGAATTTAACAGTATTTTCCTCTTCTTTCCAGCTTGAAGGTTTCTACTTGAGAACTGCTTCCCTTAGATTCAGTTCCACTGTGATTCTTTTTTTTTTCGTTTCAAACGATCGCTTTTTTCTGTCTGAATTGAAGGATCATCATTTAATATCTGAAATGATCCGAAATGATTCATTTCATAATCCAAACGACTTGATGATAATTTTCCCTGCAATTTTTGAATATTCACAATTAAAGAAATACATAGATGTCATTGTGTATCTTTGATCAACGACACGTCGCCATTTGGTTACTATATACATTAGAAGCAGTTTGACGAAATATAATAATGGTCTTAAAAAATGCATCAGTTATACTGTTTTAGGATGCAATTTTTGAAAAGACGGACAAATTGATTTTTCCCAAAATGATTCGGAGACCAATTTTTTTTTTTTTTTTTGTCTGTTATACGTTGATATTATGCTAATTTGTTGCAACATATTAATTGTTTCGAACATATATGAAAAATAGTAAAAGCGAAAACTTTTCTCTTGGCAGGAAAGAATTCTGCTTAACTAAACAAAAAATTTATGAATATTTAATTTCTATATAAAAAGAGCTAAATCATGTTCACTTACTGGTATTTTTGTGATATATGATGGCAAAATGATTGGGAAATAATAGAAGAGTAACATGCTGATTCGCGAATAACTTTCAGCGATAAATGATGATGCTTGAAGTAACGAAATCTGATGTGAAATTCTGAAAAATATTCTTCAAAATATATAATTTCAAATTAATTAAAGGCAACCAACTAATCCAGTGAGACAATACTATTGCAACTGATTAAAGAGCTGTTTTTATAAAACCGACAAACCATGTAATCTATGATCAAAAAAAGTCACAGAATTTCACTTGTTTTGCATAATAATTTTAACTTCTCTCCTCACTTCAAATTTTGTTAGTTGCACCAAAAAATCATAGAATTATAAATAGCAGTGTTAAATCGAATCGTAATCTAATTCTTTTACGATAGAATAGGATGAAGTCACCGGTGAATTATCGTAGTAAGCCAACATGTAAAAACTGCTCATCATCAAAAAGGATGAAACAACGATTTTCAATTGGAAATTATAGAAATCTGAATATTTCATATCTGAAATTTGAGTTTTCAGAAGATGTTTACAATAAAAATTTTGCTAGTCTATTTTCCCAATATCAATGAAGACAAGTTTGCAAGTTATCCTATTGATATGGATCATTGCTTACGCCAAAATTTACTCCTTCCATTGATGCATATGATATCAGATTTGTCATTCAGTTATTCGACACATGCATCACATCATACCCAAACAGCACTCTACTGTGCTGACCTCCACACTGTTGATCTCTTCTAAAAAAAAAGATATGTTCACAGAAAGTTTGAATAAAATGTTATTGCATTGATAAGTCGACGAAAGATGTTCACTCTGGCCAATACTAGCAAAAAAAAAAAAAAAAAAAATTAGTTAAACAATTCAAAAAAAAGAATGTGTCAAGAAAGGCTTGGTCTGATTTAACATTTCGAAATTACAATACTTATATATGCTTGAATATGTTCATTTTTTTAGAATTGTTTTTCAAAATTGAGAAAGAAAAAACAGCTCTGAAAAATGCCTAAAAGTGATCTGTGTTTTAGCAAACAGGTAGAAGGTCATCATACACTACTAAAAAAAATAGCTCTATTTCAAATTTAAAAGGAGCTTTGAATTTTTTCAAAAATTTTGGGGTTTTGTAAGATAAGACATCTTTGTGTAATATCCTCAATAGATTACTTCCAAAATCAATATATATAATATCTTCAGTATATTACTTTCAAAACCAATTTTATTTGTTTACAATTTTGAATGGTAAATTTTTTGCTGATAAAAATGCTATAAATTGATTAGTATTGACAATTATAGTATTTCATACATTTCCATGCGGTTGTTTCTTATCATCACTAGTATGATCGCTCTCAATACTTACGCGCAATTCAGCGTTCAAATCACAGTGAGTCATGTAATTTGGAATGTTACTTGAGGGAGATCTGAAAATTGACGTATGAAACAAAACTTAATTATTAAAACACACTGGGAAAACAAAAAGGAGTAGACGAATAATATTTCCCTTAATGATCACTAATCTGAGTTTTTAATTATTATAGTACCAGTAGTTAATATTCAAAAACAATTAACTAATAGATGGTGTAAGTTAAACTAAAAACTCCGAATTGAAAATTTCTGAACATCTCATCATGCATGATCTGAGAATCGCAATGGCAAGTGAAATAATTTTGAGATTCAGTGGACATATATTTTGAAATACTGCAAGCAAACCAAACAGTTATCACTAATCAGATGAACTAAAAACAATTTTTGCTTAATGAATTCTCGAGAGCTAACAGTTGCAACTTAAACTATTTCACAAAAAAGCAAAAGACAAAAAAAATACCCTTTTTTTGATATTCTTTTTTATTTTCTTGGTTTTATTTAGACTTCGTACACCTCTATGTGGATTCTGATTATTCCAATAAAAGAACTTAATTTGTCCTTTTCAAAAATGCATGGATCTGAAAATTAGCTAAAATTTTATTACAGCAACTATCGCTTCAAGAATCAGAAAAATGCATATCAAAACAAGCATATTATGACATCGAAAATAATTATGTAGCAGTTATCAGTATGGACATCAAATGTGACGAACTTTTGATCAATGCGTTTGAAAAAGCTATAACTACACCGGAAAATTTGGAAATTCAAATTATAAACAATCCCCAAGATTATGAAAACATATTACGTGTAGTATGTTGCATACAATATATGTTTTTACGCTAATTACTAAAGAGTAATACGCTTTTGAAAGAACTAAAGGTTTTCTCAAATGTGTATGTAATGCTAACTACCAAATATCAGATATAGTCGTATTCCATTTTGATGCACGACCATACTTGATTATTGACCTCCCTTGACATCAGCTCAAGTGAACTTCGATGAATTATTTAATCCAACATTGTGTCCGATGATCATGTTTAAATAGATATTCGTGTGGAAAATCCTCTGGAATCTATCCTATCATGTGAGAGCAGACGCTTTATCTCTTTCAGTGAGTATGAGAACATTAGATTCATTTTTATCTATTTTTACATTACTTATCTGAAATCAGATAATAATTTCAGGCTAAAGATCTATGTCATATAACAATCATTCACGATTCAAGCATTACATATGCAACTTGGCTTCTTTTCGATTGCACAAGAAGTAAATTTTAATTTTTCTAATTAATACTGAAAATAAGCTAGCAGCGAGACGTGGGATTAGTGTTTATTTGTGATGTGATCGGCGTAGTGAGGTGCGACGTGGCGTAGTATGATGTGATGTGTTGTGGTGTGGTGTAGTGTGGCGTGTCGTGTAGAGTGTTATGATCATACAAAAGTAGCGAACATGGATTAGTTTGATTTAATTTGTCAAACTAATCTATGTTAATTATTCTAACCTGAAGTAATAGTAAAAAATGGACAATGAGAGCTAGTTTTATAAGAAATTTCAAAAATTTCGTTTCTTCAATTTTTTACTTTGCATTCTTTTCTCTTTTTTTCCTTTAAGATGGAGAAGTGCATAAAACGAAAGATGGAATTAAATGGCCAGTAATAATATCACTAACAATAGTAGGTATCATTGTTTGTGCTTCGATGGGAATTTGCTGCTATTTAGCGTTTCGAAGAAATTCTCGAATGCAAAGACAGAGACAAGATAGTCTGAGTAAACAACAAATTGCTGGTCGAAATATCAATGAATTGTCAGGCGAATCAAATTCTATTAAATCATCTTCAACTGTTAGTTGCTTGCAAATTTATTTTGAACTAGCTGGACCCGGCCACGCTCCGCTTGTCGATTCAGCTAGTCTATGGGGGCCGGCCATGCTTCGCGTGTCCGGCTCCAGCTAATCTGTATAAACAAAAACATCAATGTTCGTTTGTTCAAAATCTTAAACCTCCGAAAGTTCTTAAACACGCGCCTTATCTATATTAATTCAAAATCTTAGATATCAAAAAGTTCTTACCTATTGTTTTGAAATTTTGATACAACTTTGCATTCAAATACGCGCATGTTTTTATACACGCTTTGCTGTAGCTTAGTCTGGTAAAATGGTAAAAAGAAAAGAGAAAGTGCATGTTTCTAGTGTTGGGAAAAAAACTGATACTTTGTAATTTGATTTATAGTTTGGTTGGATTGAAAACTGATTCTTGCAAGTGCGATTAGGCCAGTCAGCAATAAGTGTGAAGAGGTTTTTTGTGTCATGTGTGACAGAGATGAATGCTGTTGAGAAATGTTTTATTGATTGATGAAGAGTGTTTCTTCGTGACAAAAATTATTATCAGAGAAGATTCAGGCAAATTATTTACTGGGTTATTCTTTCCTTTGTCAATAATAGAGAAGAATACTATTCAAGTAAATTGTCCAATTATTTCTATTGTTCTGAAGCTTTGAACTGTCGAACTGGAACCCTCGGAACTCCGAACTGTTGCTGTTGCTGCGTCGATCTTTTTCGTTTATCTGGGAATCGGAGCGTTTTGGTGGTAAACATGTTTTTCGTCCCTTTAAAACTATGTCGCGTCACTTTACCTTTAGTATTTCTTGTTTACAATTATTATCATGGCGTTATTTGATATCTTTCAGTTTTCATTCACATCTAATATGTTTAATTTCACAATACTTGTGGGTATACAATATTTTTTGTTGTTCCATTGTCTGTGTAGATATAGAGATTGTCTGGTTTGCCAACTCCAGAACACGCAACATATAAATGTCCATGTGAGGAGCAATCCATCTCTAGATCTAAACCGCAAAATTCTAAAGATTGACCCTGAGCTTTGTTTATGGTGAATGAAAATGACAATCGAATTGGGAATTGCAATCTCTTAAACTGAAATGACATATCCATTGGAATTATATGAATGCGAGGAATAAGGACATCTTCACCTTTTAGAGATTCTGTCAAGATTGTTGCTTCCACGAAATTGCTCATTAATTTTTTTACTGCAAGACGTATGCCATTGGAGAGTTTTGGCTGGTTGATATTTCGCAACATGATAATTGGTACGCCGATTCTCAATTGTATTGCATGCGATGGCATCCCTGATCGATTGAATTCAAAAATTCTCCTGGATTCATAACCGCTTCATCTGCTTCCACAATAGTGTCGACTTACTTATATATGATTGTCTCGCTTTGAATGTCAGAATGTATAATACCGTTAATTCCTCGACGTTTTTGTTCTTGGCCGCAAAATAGTTCGTTCACTCAGCCATTCGTGATTCTTGTAATTGTTTGAATATCGGGAAATATTTTTTTAACCAACTCTTCTTTTAACATTACTAAATTGCAGAAGTTATGAACAAAGAAATTCGTTCTTTTGTCAGGTCAACCGGCACCTTTCCATTCCCAATTTCCAACAATTGATGTGAGAATATTCCAGCTGATCGATCGTTCTGCAGCTAAACACGCATAGTTGTAGTTAATTTTATCGTCTTCACATATCGCCATAAATTAGAGTATTTCAGGCAATCATTTATTTCGTCCGCTGGTGTCGATCGAGGAATTACAGATAATGTTTGCCTGAAATCTCCTGCAAGCACTACCAATGCATTCCCAAATGGTTCGACATTTCCACGCAAATTTTACAATAATCGATCAAAAACCTCGATCGATTCTTTGTGCTTTATTGTACATTCATTCCAAACAATAAGTTTGCATTTTTGCAATACTTTTCCCATGTCGGATGCTTTGGAAATACTGCATATGGGAATTTCAATGTATTGCATGTTCAATGGCAATTCCAAAGCGGAATGAGCAGTTCTTCCACCTGATAGCAATGTTGCAGCTATTCCGAACGATGCAAGAGCTAAAGTTATGCCATTTTGGATCGAATTGTTTCCAGAATCAATCTAATTAATGAACGTTTACCGGTTCCTCCTGGCGCATCTAAAAAGAAGATTTCTCCAACTCCCTTACTGACAGTTTGCATTATTTGATCGCAAATGCCTTTTTGCTCAAACATTAGTTTAGGAATATTTGATTGCACATATAACAAAAGATCAATCGTGTTGTAATTTTTGTTCGCGATGCAATTCAACATCGAACGAAGCAGCAGCAAATCGATTCGATGATGGCATTCTCAATTGATTGAGAACTTTGTTCGCGATTTATAAGCACAAGTTATAGATAGATAAAAACAAACAAATAAAGGTATAATATGAATGAAATTAAAAAAAAAAAAGAATTAGTATCAGTTGTATTAAATTATAAGTCGCCAATACTTCTTGGATGTTGATGTATTTGAATATTTAATATATGGAAAAATGAAAAAAGTTACGAATTAATATTTAAACGTTACATTTACATCATATTAAGTGAAATCGAAATTAAGTTGGAGACGATTAATTGAGCAAGAAGATTGATCCTGAGATATATTTAGAATTAATGTGATACAATTTCTTTAGATTAAATTGATGCCTTTTTCAAACAAACTAAGCTAACTTTAAAAAAAAAAAAAGAATTTCAATTTCAAATTTCAACAGGTACTTAAAATTTCTTTTTCAGATTTCTTACACATGCAATAATTTTTATATTTATATGCTATATCAGAATGCATTTTATTTCTTTTTATCATTTTTTTCCTTCTTTCCTTGAATAAATTCGCGTAATGTAATAAGCATGGCAACAGAGAGGGAGTGGTCGGGTTTATGGGAGAATGAGAAAAAAAAGAAAGGCGGGTTATCATTATTATTACTTATTACTTAATTATTAATTATTATTAAGGAAGTGGAAGGAAGAAGGAGAATGAGAGAAAAAAGGAAGGCGGGTCATTATTATTATTATTATTATTATTATTAT
>JAOVVO010000672.1:0-45041 GCA_028564675.1 Onchocerca lupi | reverse complement strand
ATGAAAATTCAAATAAAAATATATATATAATACTGGAATATGAAAAGTAAAATTTAAAGCCATTTGAAACGTGGCAGTTGATTGTCACCGATAGCTAAAAATATATTTTAGGAAAAGCTTCAAATGAAATCTGATAATCGATATTGCTTACGAGCAACCTTGAAATGCCATATTTGACGTCAAATTCAATCTTTTAATGTTTGAATGTATATTTAAATCTAATAAATCAGATCATTTATACTATGTTCAGGATCAAAGTACAAGAAATTCATGAAAAAATTAAATTATAACGCAATGCTATCCCAATATTCATAGCTCTAAAATCATTGATGACCAATAATTTTCAAAGTCAATTCACTCTGTCGAAATATTCGACCGTAATACTGGATTAACCAGGAAATTAAGATAATTAAAAATTTAACAATTGAAAACTAACGATTAAAACTTGCAAAATTAACTTAATCAATTTGGAGTCGAAATTTCTTCCAAATTTTATACTTAAATATTTGAATATATTGTTTAAATATGACAGACAAATCATAGCAATTGCTCATCTGAATTATCATTTCGATTCAGTTGGCTTTATTGATATTCTAGTAGTTGCAGCAGTGTGCAAATGTCTCATATCTTCACATGTTGGCGTTGTTGTCATGGTGAAAAGCAAATGAAATGAAATAAAATCAGTATAGTTATTCACGTTGATTTGTCTATTTACGGAAGAGGCAAAAATGGATGATCGTTACGAAGGTTTCAACGATTATGATCATGCGTATGATGTTCAGGTAAACAAGAACATTTTATTTACCAAACTATTTCATTGCTTTTCAATTATTATGTTAAAAATTAAAGCAAACATCTAACGGTTATCAAATCTTTCAATTATTTTTCAAATTATTCTTAGGTTTAAAATGATTATCGTAGGAAAACGAAGAAATTTCTCATCTTATTAGGAAATATTATCATCATTTGAAATCTAATTTTTAAAAAAAACGGAAATTTTTTTCGTGATAAATATTTAATTAAGTTGATAAATTTACAGAATGTTCTTGACGATGAAATTTTTCAAGAGGCTGTAGCTAAATCAAGTTATGGTAGACGACCGGTATCAACTATTACTTCTTTGATTTTTTCTCTAACTCACTTTTCTTTTCATCTTTCCCTTTCATTTCTGCCTTTCCCTTCTCTATTTTAAATTAATTAGTAAAAATTAAGAAATTATTTTTCATTTATTAAGCAATAGATAGATTCGGAAAAGAAAAAAATTGTTTGAGCTATTTTAGCTTTAAAGTTCAAATTAATTTAAGATGTTTGGAATATAAATTTCGAATTAACTTGGAATTATATAATTGATGCACGTTTCTTAAAACTTTCTAAGTACATTTAAATTCAAATTAGAAGAAAAAATTTTGTCATATTTTTTGAGATTTTTTAGAAAAGTTCAATGTCACGTCAAGGAGCTGTACATGTTAATCGCATTAACAGTCATCGATCCGGTGCTGATACAATGAGTGGTATTATGCTACGATCTTCCATTGGTTCAAGACGTGGAATTGAGCCAAGCGTACCGATGACAGCTGTACGTGGTGCTGGATATTCATCAGCTGGTCGAGGTACGTATGCAGATTCCTAGTACACGTAATCCTCCGCTCGTATCTTATTTCTTTGATATTTCAATTAAAACTTATTCCTGAAACTTCCGCTTCTTCCCATTTCTTTTCCCTGTCATGTGTATATATGATAAATGGTGCATTATTGATTCTTTTTCTTTAGGAATCTCTTTTAATCCGTTAAAGATGAGCATAACGGAAAAGTCACCCGAGATAAGTAATGAAGAAAAATGTCACCAAATGGAGCAAAAAGTAAATGAAATCTTGAAAGAAAGTATTTTTGCGTGGGAAAAAGGCGATATGAAACAGGTTATTATTGTATTATTGTTATTATTAGTACTATAATACTACTCATTATTATTCTATGATAATGCATTTGGAAAAGCATTAATTATTCCAACCAATCAATAATTTGTTTACCTTTAACAATTTCAATGAACCATATTTTATAATTATACATTTACAATGAATATTGATTATTCGAATCAATTGATAACGCTCTAACTTCTAGCTAATTTATATTTTTTACATTCAGCTATTTGCAAACAATAATATTTTAGTTCCAATGGACAGAATCGAATTTTTAGTTAACAAAGAAAAACCTTTTTTAAATAAAACTTTATAGGCACTTGAAAAAGCTAAAGAAGCAGGTCGACGTGAGCGTACTATCGTAAAAATGCGTGAACAATTATCCATCGTCGAACAGCTTAACTTAGATCTTACATTTACTGTTTTATTCAATTTAGCTCATCAGGTATGCGTAATATAACTTAATTTTAGTTTTGCTAATTAAATCTACCAAGATTTATTTCATCAATTGTTATCTGTTAATTTTACAGAATAGATTTTTTTTTTTTGCGTCCAAATATTTCAAATTTAAAAAATTGATTAGATATTTTTAATATCACCAATTGAAATAATTCTAATATTTAAATATTTTACAGTATATGGCAAATAATTTGTTGACGGAAGCATTGAATACTTATCAAATGATTGTAAAAAATAAAATGTTTGCAAATTCTGGCCGTTTAAAAGCAAACATTGCTAATATTTATTTCAAACAGAAAGATTACAAAAAAGCTATCAAACTTTATCAAATAGCTTTGGATCAAATACCAAATTCACAAAAAAATACAAGGTGAAATGATTATAAAATTGCAATGAATATACTAAACTATATGAGAGAGAGAGAGAGAGGGGAAAAAAAAGGAAAATATTGGTAAAGCTATGAAAATTAATTGTTTTAATTTTGCTATTTTCGCAAATTTCCCCGCACATTCAAATTAACACTTTGCACTTTTTTTTCAATAATAATATTAATAATAATAACAAAAAAGAACATTGATGGGAATGTCCAAAAAAAAATTTTTGAATTCATACAAATAAACCTTTTTATATGTTTCTGTATGTATATATTTCTTTATTTGGATTTAATTTATTTAAATAAATTCTTTCATCAATCATATAATAACAATCTCCTTTAAATTTTTATAAAAGTATTAAAAAAAGTTAAAATTTTGATTTAAAGAAAAAAAAATGGAGAAATTCTGAGGAAAAAAAAGAAAATAAAATATCATCTATTTATAGGATTAAAATAATGAATAATATTGGTGTAGCATTTATCAAATGTGGTGAATATGACGAAGCAGATAGTACATTTGAACATTGTATGAATGAAAAAAGTAATTACAATACAGCACTTAATTTTATCCTTACCGCATATTGTTTAAATGATACTGATAAAATGAAGGATGGATTTCAACGATTGTTGGATATACCACTCTTGATCGATGATGAAACAAAATATACAGTTCGTTGATTTTTTTTTTTTTTTTTTATTTCATAACTACCTTTCGAATTACTACTATCAGTGATAAAATGTAACTGCAATGTCTAAAATTTTAAAATTATTATTAGCAATGAATATCATTCAATAATTTGATTACTTTATCACTAATAAATACTGGCAATGTCGCTAATAAAATAAGTGTTGTAGGGAAAGTTTTTTGTATTGTGACAGAGACGAATCTTGTGAGAAAAGTTTTGTTGGTTGACGGAAGATTGATTCTTCATCTACATTATAAGATAGAATGAAGTCAGATAATATCACGATTGCAGTTGATCATTTGATTATATCAGCGATGAAATGAATATAGGTAACTTGGATTGAATTGGAGGCTACTGATTATCGAGTGAGTCGAGTAATTGATACGCTAATTGACTGAGTAACCACTAAGCAAATATTGAGTAATTACTGACCCGATGACCATGTAAAGCTTCTTTTTAAATCGATAATCCTTGGTCTTGTAGGAGGCGGTGATTTATCAATATTTTATACAAAGATTTGATTATCAGAAAAAAGAATAAGAGATAAACAATGCTTACAATTTTAAACAATGCCCATAAGCTAGTCCTCGCAACATTCCAGACAATTCACATGATTTGCAGCATTTTAGAAATGTGGACAAGCTTTAGCAAAATCGGAACATGACAGAACAAGGTTTTTGTTTCAGACTAGACTAACGATAACGTGTGGGCTAAATGATTCATTTGACTGAGAAATATTATGAATTTCTATCAAACAAATACTTTCATTATTCTATCATACTTATAAAATACTTCGGTTTTCGATAGATATCACTGCATGATTGATTATATTATCAGTAATGACCACGTAACAGTATAGGAAAATTTGCGTTAATTACTTAAATGTCTAAATGATTATTAGTACGGAAATCATTCAATAATTGATTATGCTATCAATGATAGATATTATCTATCAAATGATTAGGTTAGCTTTAGCTTAATTCGATAATTCAGTATCATTCTATAGCTAATCACATTATCAATGTTAGATATCATTTGATCGCTTAATAATTCATAAATATATGAAAACTTATAGTATTTACACTTGTTAAAATGATTTTTAAAATATCATAGGCATTATGAATAACTTTCAGCCGTACAGTTCAAATGAAAATAATATGTAATATTTAACATGTGAAAGAATAAATGGCAAAATATCTTTTAGCTACATCAACCGGTTAGAATAAAGGAGAAAATTAATTTTGCTTTAATTTTATTCCTAAATATGAATTATCCAAATCAGATTTGCTCTTTTAGGATCAACAGGATTTCCTAATTTCGCAAATAATTAGCAATGATTCGTTAAAACAATGGGAACGTCAACGACGAAATATTGCAGAAAAAACGATTTTCATTGCGACAAAAATTATTTCATCAGTCATTGCATCAACGTAAATTGATTTTTTTTTTTCCTTTTCTTAATTGTTTGAAAAAAATGAAAATATAAAGTTGATTAAATATTTGAGCGATGGATTTGAATTTTAGTAAAAAGTTAAATTAAATTTATTTCTCTTTTGCTGTTTACTTCAAAAAGTATTCGCAAAAAAAGGATATAGTATTAATTTGGTTCTAAAAAACCAGTGATATGTAAAATTAGTTTAATAAATGATCTATGACACACTAATGTAACGTAGCTATATTCTCTGAATCATATTTTTTTTCGTAGCAAGAGAAAATTTAATGAAAATTTCAGCAAATTAAACTCGAATCGAAAGTAAAAAGTCCTCAACATTGCTTCAAGTTGTGTTCATCAAGAAAGATTTTTAATTTGGAGGGTTAAAAGCTTTATTCAGGATTTAGGACTTTTTATCACGTTAATAACCTTTCGGTTTTTTAAATATTTTTCTGCTTTGTTAAAATTCTTAAATTTTGACAGAATATCTGAGGGTTACAAATGGTGTGTGGAAGCAATTCGACAGTCGGTGTATGCACCATTAGCAATGGAAATTGAAATGAATAAAGTTGTTGTATTACTTAAACAGGGCGATTTGACGAATGCAGCAGAAGTATATTAATAATATTTGTTTCGATATTTGATTAATGTTTTAAATTTAAATTTAAATTTTAGTTGATACATCGTTATTTGTAAGAATTTTACAGAATGTATCGATTAAACGAAATGATTTAATCGTTGATCATTTTTTATCCAAATGAAAACAAAAGCATATGATAGCAATTGATGAGAAAATTGATTGATAAGTTTTTGTGGCAAAAAAAAAAAATTAAAAGTGTTTGGAAAAGAAATGAATTTTTTCCTCTTTGAATTAATTTCATGATTTGATTTTAAAGAAAAAATTTTAGATACTAATGTCATTCAATAATAAAGAGGGTAGAATAGCAAGCGCAGCGGCGAATAATCTTGCTGTACTCAATCTTTTAGTGGGTCTAATTTTATCATTTTCGTCTAATTTAAAATTGATTTAAATTCCATTTTAGATGATTATGCGCTGAATTAAATTTCAATAATTGTTAATTGAATTTCAAAACTTAAAAAATTAATTGGAAATATAGCTCACATCTTCAATAACTTTTTTTTTTTGTTCGGAATATTAATTTAAATTTTGATAATTGTTAATCTATTTGCAAGCATTAGTTTTTTTTTTTTTTTTTTACTTTATTCTTTCCAACTGTATTAACTGCTTAAGCATTAATTGTAATTTTTAATTTCAGCAAGGAACACCAAAGTTGGAGGAAGCAATACAATACTCTGAACAAGCACTTTCTGTTGATCGTTATAATGCTAATGCATTGGTAAATCGCGGGAATATCTTTTTCATACTCAGAGATTTAGATAAAGCTACACAATACTATAAAGAAGCATTAAGTAATGAAGTAAGTATAAGAAACAAATCAATTTAATTCTTCTAATGGTCCCTTCAAATTATACAACTAATTAACAAATACTTCGGAATTATTTGTAAATCGATTTGATCTGATCTGATTTTTAAAGTGATGACTCAATTTGCATGAATAAATAATTTGGATTATTTGCTCAGATTAATTAAACCTTTTTAACCTATTTTTGAATCATTTTTGCTAGCCACAGTTTCACTCTGATCATGATGAATGCATCTTTAGATGAGAAAATGTTCCATTCATTTCAAACTTGTCGAAAGTATTTATTGCTTATTTATAATATTAATAATTTTGATTAATTGAAATTAATTCAATAAAATAATTAGATTTATAAGGCAATTTTAACTAAAAAATAAGCAAAAATTGTTCAAATTTTCGAAATTTCGATGTGATAAATTTGTGAGACAATTTTTAATTTGATTTGTGAAGCAATTCTAAATAATAATAAACAAAAAATAAAATTTGTAAAATAATTTTAAATAAGAATAAACAAAAATTTTTCAAATTTCCAAAATTTGGATAATTCGATTTATTGATTTAAATTAAAAAAATATGAAGAAATTTTTTTTAATTTGAGGAATTTTTTTCTTAAATTTTTTAAAAACATTTAAGGCTTCATGTTTGCAAGCGCTTTATAATCTTGGTTATGTTCAACGTTTGCAAGGAAAGTTAGAAGCTGCATTGGAATGCTTTTACAAATTGCACAATATTTTGCTAAATAATGTTCAAGTGATATGTCAACTTGCTTCCATGTAAGTTAATTTTCAAATTTTAATTTTTCAAATTTTTTTCTTATAAATGAGATTTTTTTTGTCTTAAATTTTCTATTTTTTAATTGGTAGTTTTAATGCTTTTCAATTTTATGCTAAATACAATCAGAAATTTAATGCAAACCATTAAACAAAGTACTCGATTTAATAAGGTTTTGATTTCAAAATTGATAAATTATTCAAAAAAAAAAAAAAAAAAAAAAAAAAAAAAATTAGAAATACGAAAATGTGCTCTGTGATTTTGCGTAATTAATTTTTCTAATCGTACGTAAATTATGCATATTTATGGGTTATGTCAATTATTATGTGATGTGTTATGATAATAATTTTATGTATAAAGTGATATTAATATTAATTTGAAAAAATAATTAAAAAATTAAATTTTAGATATGAATTATTGAACGATACGGCACAAGCAATCGAATTATATAGCCAAGCAAATAGCTTGGCTCCTACAGATCCTGCTATATTATCAAAATTAGCCAGTATCTATGATGCTGAGGGTGATAAAAATCAAGCATTTCAGTGTCATTATGAGGTAAAATAATTTCCGGATTTTTTTTTTTTGGGAAAATATTTGCCAAAATATTTTTAAAATATTTCGCAAAAAAAGTACGTGATTGAATTTTACGAAAATTATTGTATATTCAATATGATTATTATTTAATCACATAATTGAAATTTGAAATTAACCACAAAATATTTAAATCACATCTAATCGCAATATATTTGAAAAAAAAAAAGCAAGATAGTCGTGATTTATCATCAGGATTATCTAATTGTTAAGTTGAAGATTGCTTTCTGAATGTTATCTTCATTATCTTCATTCATGAAAAAAAAAAAAAACTCGATATCTCGATAAAAAAACTCGATATCTCGATAACTCAATACCCAACAAAACAAAAATCAGACGATCGTACTTAAAAAACAAAAACAAAAAGGAAAAAAAAAACAAAAACAACAAAGGAGAAAACCTTTTGATTAAGAGTCAAAAATTCTAAATTTAAAATAATCCTTTAAAAATACAGAATCCACCTCGAAAATATGAATCTCACAGACTTTTAACTTATCCTACCGTATATTGGTTTATTATGTTAATTCACTGAAATAGGTTGATTGATAAAAGTTCTTTTGATCCATCTATTGATGATAAACTTAATACCTAGCCAAATTTCTAGAATTTGGTTTTTTTTTCTTTTTTTTCTTCTCCTAGATTAATCATATAAAACCAGAAATGAAAAATTTAAGTTGGAGATTTGAACAATTGCTTAAAATTTTTCACCAATTATTTGAAAGGGTAATTTTTTTAGAGAAATAAAACTCAAGTTTCTAGTTTTTTAATTGAATTTTAGTTATTTTAAGTATTTTAATGAGTAAAAAATATAAATTTTTGTAACATTTATAGAAATTTCAGTGATTTTAATAATTCTAGAGTTATCGATATTTTCCATCAAATATTTCCACAATTGAATGGCTGGGAGCGTATTATATCGATGCTCAATATCCGGAAAAAGCGGCAACTTATTTTGAAAAAGCTTCCATCATGGAGTAAGTAACATTGATTCGAACATTGTTTGAATGTTTTCCTTAATCTAAGCAGGGATGATTGAAATCTATTGATACTTGTAATTCCAAATATCAGATCTTTTTTTTCTTAATTTCAAAAAGCGGATTCTCGAGCTATTCGACTCTATTTTCAAAAGTTTCAATTTCAAAAATTGGATGCTTAAATTGCAAGAATCGTTTCTGAATGTTTAGCTTCAAAAGCTGGATTCTCAAATCGTGCGATTCACTTCTAAAAGTTTTAATTTTAAGTATCAGATTCTCAAGCAGTAACATTTTGCAAGAATTTTGTAGCATCAATTTTTATTTATATAGATATTCATTCCATCATCTCTTTGCTAGTTTAATTCATATTGCTATTTTTTATTAAAAAAAAAAGAAAAAAAAAAACGAATTCAGGCCAAATGAAATCAAATGGCAATTAATGATGGCGTCATGTTTACGACGTTCCGGAAATTATCAAAAAGCACTTGAATTGTACCAACAAATACATAGACGATTTCCGGAAAATATCGAATGTTTGCTTAAACTTATTCATTGTTTTAAAATCCATTTTCTGAAATCGGAAAAGTAAATATTATAAATCTTCATTTCAGGTTTGAAATTTCTGGTAAGAATATGCACAGATCTTGGAATACCTGAAGCTAAAGAATACATGGAAAAGGTAAAATAGCATTCATATTTGTTTTTGATGAATATGAAATTTGTTAAAATTAAAAATATTACATATTTTTATTTTCATATCTCAAAATTTCAAAGTATCTAAAATTTGAATTTGAATTAAGAAATCATCATCATTATATATAATTTATATCCATTCAAGCAATCTTCTGATTGTTTGATTTGCGTTTTTCAATCAAATATAGAAAGATCAAAGTAATACGGATAGTTACGGACAATAATAGTATTGGTGTTAATTTACGTTAATTAATACGTTTAATTAACCTTAACTATTCAATGATTATTTTAACACTAATTTTTTTTAATAGTTAGGATAATTAACAGTATCGATATGACGGCACAATTAATTATTGATGATTACTTAATTATTAGTCTTATAATTGGCAAGTCTTTATTTCTATTTTCTTTTTTTTATTGCTTTAATTTTTTAGTTATCAAAGACGGAAAAAATACGTCAATTAAAAATGCAACGTGAAATAGATTCTAGCCAAGGAAGAAATCATGCATCATTAATTCAGTCAACCGATAACTCTACTCAAGATATTCCACGTATGTCATAAATATTATGAAGCAAAATTTGTGTAAAATTCCAAGTTGTGAAGAAAACTTTTTTTTATGAAAAATTTACATCAATAAAATAATGATATATATAAGAATTCATAAGGTTTTTTGTCTTACACTATCAGAAAAACGAAAGATTAAGACAACAGTAATTAATATAGTAATAATTAATGATTTCCAAAAGATTCATTTGAAAAATAATCAAGACAATAAAAAATGTCAAAAATGCACAATATTATTTATATGCTGGAAAAAATAATTCTTTTTTATCGCTTTTTCAACTACCTTTTTTATTTTTTTTCCCAAATTTTTTAAAAACAAATAATTTTTTCACTAATTATTCAAGTATTTTCTCAATTTAGAATATTTCAATCATTTAATTCAGATTTCTTTAATTGCCGAATTTAAATCAATTGCTGTGTCTGTGAAACATTAGTGTAGTGGTTTTGAAATGTGATACTAGTTTGAGTGGTAGAAGTTCGATTCCCTATTGAAAAGAAAAACGTGCAATGATGTTTCCATCGACTTTCGTTCTACCGAATTGATTTGAGGAAATTTCTCAATTATACTGAGCACTGTTATATGTAATTTGGCTAGAAGTCAAAGTTTGGTGCTTATTGTTGAGTGCTGCACCTTGACCTTTACATGATAGTAAAAAGTAAGTGATCTTCTCAAGCTATCTCAAATTGAAATAACTCTTATGCGTAAGTTTAAATTTTTAACTTTCAGGTAATGGTAGTGGACGATCTAATTCACGTTCACAACTGAGAACATCAAGCATTCGCTTAATGCCATCCGAACACGATGAACAATATCAAGTTTCACGCAGAGAAATGAGTATATTGCAAAAATTATTCCAAATAATCTTATAAATTATATGCATATAAGCTAAAAGATTGAAATCTTAGCAATTATAAAATTCCAGGTCCAGCTGATTATGCATACAGCGATCCTCTCGGACCAGCACCACCTCGACCACGTACAGGTTTACGACATCCAAATACCGCAAATGCGGAATCATTCGAAGATGACCAATTCGACGAGTCATTATTACCTGAGTGAATGTGAAACAATGATTCAAAGTTATTAACCATATCTACTGAATAAAGCATTTTTTGCACGATCTCTCTCATCTTTTTCTAATTATTCCATCCATTTATTTATCAATTTTAGATAAAATGAAATAAGAAATAACTGTTTTGCTAACTCTAACTTCTTTTTTGAACTGCTTTGTTTACAAAATCTCAAATTTTTTGGATTATCGAAATGAATGTTACTGCAAAAGGAAAAAATCTGATAATGAAATGCTTTCTGATGACATATCTTTGGAAGGATAACGAACACAAAAATCCATTTCTAATGTAATGTCTTTAGTAAAAAAAAGTAAAAAAAAAAATTTCAACATATGTAATGCAAACAGTTCATTTCATATATTTACATTAAACGTAGCAAAACTGTGACAGAAAAAAAAATTAATATGGAGATTCGAGGCATAATATGCATAAATTTGAAAAAATTATGAAAAAAGGAAGTTTATAATGGCGTTATCGTTGGAAAATATATTTAATACTTGATATTTATATTTATTTAACCTAGATTATAGCTTATACATTCTCTAAATGCTGAATAATTTTGAGATCAAGATTTAAAACCGTTCGAATATTGTAAAGTTCTTTTCTTGATAGTAATACAACTTCCAGCATCAATTCTCTGCTACGGAAAAACAGTTTTTTAGTGGTGACGAATGTTTTCCCGTTTACTTTATTCTGTTGATTATATAGTTCATTGAGTGTCTTTAAAAATGTAAATATAACGTAAATGCCACATTTCTATCACGATATTTTCGGATAAAACTAATTTGACGTTCATTTACATCAGACTTACATTTTAAAGACATTATTGAACTAACAATGAAAACAGTCATAAAAAATTGCAAATCAGTTACAACTACTTAAAACCTTAGTTTAAAAAAAAAAAGCAACTGGGAAATTAATAAATTACAATTAAACTAATTATTGTCGTCTACGTTTTATGAGTAATGCTATTTACTGAATCAAAACCTCAGCAGCTATTTCAGATTCTCCCTGCTACTTACCCCGTCTTCAATAATAAGATCATTAAAATACCATTACGTACTATAAAAACTCCGATCTCATTCACATGTTTCATCAAATAAGGATTCATAGTCATAAAAATACATTTCAAGCAATAAATTCGAAAAATTGGCACCATGATGAAAGCTTTTTGACTCATCATCATTTTTTTATTGTGTTTCTTTCAGATTCTTCCCTCAATTCTTTCTCACTGACATAACGAATGTGATGCTTTTCCGTATATTCTTGCAATTCTTTTCCTTTTTCTATCAAATTATCCTTCAGCGAATTGCCTAATGTATCCAGCTGAAAAAAAAAAAAAAGAATAGATGTATATGCTTGAATTTTTTCAACGAAATTCTAATTATTTCTTTCATAACGAAAGCTTAATATATTTCAACAAAGCAAACATTTCATAATAAGATCATGATTTCAAAGATGAATTCGTTAGAAAAATTATACGAAGAGACAGAAAGAAAAAATGTTTTTGGAAATACCAAAATGAGTGATTAATCAAAAATATTCCCCTATTTTATAAAATTCTTTTCAAATCAAAAAAAAAAATGAGTAAATTAAAACAGTTACATCAGTCAAATAGTAATGCACCAATAAAAAAAACTGCTTATTAATCAAACTTTCTTTCATCAGCAAGAAAGTTGACTAATCTTTGACTAATAAGTAATTTTTTTCTCATTTTAGAAGAAATCCGCCCGCTAATATTAATTTAACTTTTGCAAATTGTGATAGCAATAACTAATTGGTCTTAATACATTTTATCAAACTTTACTTTTTTTGCTATTAACTTGACCAACAAAATCTATCTACAAGAAAATCATATCATTATGAATACGAATATGATATAATTATTATGCAATCAGACAAGCCTTATCAGAGATTAAGAAATTAGAGTGGAGCTATCATATTTCTCCCGATTTATGTTGATACAATATATGCAAAATAAATCATATCTAATAACTATTTACATTCGTAGGATGATTCTTTATGTATTACATGAACATATGTAGGAAAATTGATAATAAACATAATGAAAAACTTACATTTTGTAATGTTGATTCCAATATGGGCAATACAGTTCTAATTTCATGTTGCACTAATGTTGTGCCTACCATTCGAAAACATTTTCTATCACTTTCCATCTTTCTTAATACTTTTAAAACACGCCTAAAATACTTTTTTTTTTAGATGTTTTGTTGGTTACGATTATCAGAATTTTAATATTTTCAAAAACTAGAAAGAAGTAAAAGTATGAAATAAAACAACTTCAAATTTCAACAAAAAAAAGAAAAATTTACAAGAAAATTTTAAATTAAACAAACAAGAAAATCTGACTTCATATCGCATGTTATCAAAAAACTCGTCAATCATCTGATAATGTTTCCGTAAGAGTACATGTATCCTCATTCGACTAATTAGACTAATTAGGAGAGAAATGATATAGAATAAGCAAATGTTGTACCAACTGGTGTAGTTTTTTCTCTAAGATTAGAAAAATATTGCATTTTTAAAAATCCTACTGGTTAATATGAAATAAATTTTGAAAAATGTAAGTCAGTGAAAGTTAAAGTATACTTAAATCTAAAATGACTTAGCTCTAAAAAAAGAGGACTTACTCATGTTCACGTTTATCATCTTCCACTCGTGTTAATTCCATCACGATATTTTTTTGCTGCTCACGGAGTTGTTGTAAACCAGCAATTATCGCGCTTTTATCGACTTTTTCTTCCGTAAGCTTATCTTTGTCCTTCATTGCTAGGCTTTTGTCATTATTATCTTTAGATCCTGTTGACACTTCATATGACATAGTAAAAATTGCTGAAAATTTAAAAATATATATATACCCCTGCAAATAATTAGAACAATTTATTCGAGAATTTGATTGAAATCAGTTAAAAAATTGAAACCATAACTGTTAAAACAATGAAAAATATGATACTCTTTCAAAGATAGATAATTTTTACGATCATAAACCATTATTTCGTTTTCACATGAATTAAATTTATCTGCAACAGAATAAAAGAAAACATGAAAGAAAATACGTGCAAATCCGTTACAAAATAAACAAAAAACTGAATACACCAAATAATAGGAAAAAAGATTAGCCAGAATTAAAATTTCATAGTAAAACAGGGTTGCATAGAAGTCTGAAAAAATTATCATCAACAGCTCTTTTTATACTTTTCAATTTAACTACAATCTTCTCATGAAACTTTTGCGAATTTTTTATTAAGAATAATTCGAAATAATTCAAGAATCGCTATTGGAACATTTCTAATGAATATTTTGACACGTTTTTTTCTCTTTTCAAAATGAAACCTCGCTAAATGCTTGGAAAGTGTGAGCAACGCTTTTTGGAATTTGCATCGCAAGTATATTGAAATGCAAATAGTATTTTTTCGCGAGAGCAAAAAAGAATTGCATGTTTGAAATCGTCCAGATATTTCCTTTAGAAGCAGGAAAGAAAAATACAAATGAGGAAAATAGTCATGAAATTTCGAAATAAATAGATTTAAATTATGTACTGATCTTTGGTCCATAATCATTGACCTTTAACTTGAAATAATGTTCCAGAAATCACAAATAAAACTTATTTTTATGAACACAAACAATTTAAGAGAAATAATGAAGACTTCTTTGAGTCAAAAAACATGCACGAAACCAAGAGAAAAATGAGGATATGTACAAAAAGACAATGAAACTAACTGAAACTAACTGCCAGAATCAATATTTATAAACGAAGGCATCAGCGGAACTTTTTATCACTGCACTGAAAAATGCTTATAATAATTTGCGGAAAGTTATTTAACAACTTCGTTTTTTTGAGCAAATATTCAAAATCATGCTTCAATTCATATTAAATTTGAAGCTATTAAAAATAAAAATACCACCATCTAAATCATACATTATTTGGTAGCAGTACTTTATATTACATCGATTTCTGACCTATATTTTATTTATATTAACGATTGGCTTCAACTACATATGTTCAAAGTTTGGCCATACCCTATTGCTGAAGAATAGACTGCTTCAGCTAAAATAGACAAAAAAAAAAAAAAAAAAAGAAAAAAAGAAAAAAATCAATATGATAAATTGTTTGGTACAATAGCTTCTCAGACCACAGTAAAATTTGAAATTCAGTGCTATTCCGAAAGCCAATCGTCATTTTAAAACAGTGGATATTTCTTACATAAATCAGAGTAAATAACGAAATGAATACTAACTGGATGGAATTCAGAAATAAAGGTATAAACTTGACCAAATTCACTGATGAAGAACTTCTTAAAACCATCCCTTTTATCGACAATCATTAAACCTTCTGAACATCGTTAAGAGAAACTGTGCGAAAAATAATTTGCCAAAGTAATCACAAATATTGCACTTATAATGTGGAAATTGGGAATCAAAATGATGGAGAGAAAATTGATATCGATAAACATGCGATTGTATCTCGACAATATTGAAGAACATCACATTTCAGGAACGTATAATCCAGGCACTCAACTCCAAACCAAGTTTTACTTTAAAAAACACTACCGAATTTTGATAAATTTTCAACTTTTAAATATTCAAATATTTCGTAAAATGTTTCAAAAATAATAAAATATTGATAAAAACTTACTTTCAGCGAAAGAGAAATTTTCACTTAGAGGATCAACCTACCCCTAATTCCCTTCCCATCACTTTCGATCATACACAGTCGATAATAATTTGGTTTATGCTTCTGGCAACTGGATCAATCCATATTCATCAACAGTTTGCAACAATTCACAAAAACGAGATGACTCGACTCCCAAGACATACTGACATGTATGAGGCTCTAACAAATAAAGTGTTACAGCCATTTGACTTCCTTTTGATATTCGACAACGAATACGTACTTCAACACTTCTAAAATTGGATCAATTTGATTTTTGCTAAATTGATATTTAAACCTAAAAATTTGTAATTCATTTTCAAATAAAGCCGAAAAATAAAAAATGCAGACCTATGAATATTAGTCTTCTCACAAAATGCACCGCCAGCATACAAATGCGAAACCTGAGTTATCCGACCGTCAATCTGTAAACAACATAAATACAGTGAAACAATAGTCACTTAGTGCAACGGAATGGCAGTCAAGTGAACTCAAGATTTCCTCGTCTGAATCATCTTGTCGTTGAATTCTTATATTCCTTTAGCCATTTTTGATAAATTTGTGAGAATGTTTCCGATTTGATAAAAGCCTTGAAGATTACATTACTTTGTTTATAAGCTATGCACACTGAAACGTCTAAATTAGATAATTTTGAAAGCTGATTTCAGAAATATCATCGCATGAGATTAAGAAAAAGTAACCTTCAATGGTTTCTTCTGAGGATTGTCGTCAATCCAATGTTTATGTATATCTAAATTGAAAAGACCTAACAGCACTTCAGTTCGTTCACCTTGAGGATTGTCATGAAACTGTATTACCTGCAACATTTCCAATTTCATTATTTACAAATAATATTTATTTGCTGGTTCAGATGGTTTTTGTTTGCAAGTTACTTATTAAGAACCAAAAAAAAAAAATTACGTTTGTTGTAGAATTACTAACATAAAATCTTTAACTTATCGATAAACTTACACTTTTCCCATAACAAAATTCATACTTCCACCATCCCATTCCACCACCATATAAACAATGCTTTCCATTTAACAAGTATCTGTTTTCTTGGAGCAGTTCATTCACATCGATCATCGGCTTTTCTACAGATACTGTTGAGGGAACTGAAAGGAAGCGATGAATGGGAAAAAGACATTAACAACAAAAAATATGTCAAACAATAAAAAATAAGTCAAAAAATACAAATTTGACAATAATATTTGACAAAAGTTAATAAAACTTGTTGAGGAAAAATTCACATATTATATTCCTTCAATTAGCTAGTTATCATCAAGAAATATAAGCCTACTATGCCGCAGGCTATCAGACTTTGGCGGCGCTTGTTTAGCCGCAATAAGTATCGTATCAAATTCATCACCATAATCTTCGTTTTCGTCTTCTTCATTATCTTCTTCATTAATGTCGATATGTAGAGACGGTTTTTCAATATGTACAGAAGGTTTTTCAAGTTGAATGGTTGACTTATATTCCTGGAAAAAATAAATTTTGTGAAAAAAAATGATTCAGTTAAATATAAGACGAAAAACCAATAATACCTTCTAACTTGATTAAAAAAGGGCATTATTTAATCTGTCCTAGAAAAAAACTGAATTAAAAGGCCTAAGACCAGTCAAGCAAATATATTTTATTCCGTAATTTGAAAATGATTAGTCTTCAACTATGTATAATCAAACTTACTTTTTCCAATGTTGTCGCACTTTCTTTTTCTAATTGCAGAAGTTGCTTTGGCTTTGGATACTCCTTATGTGGATCCTTTGAATAACAAACAATTTCATGGTCAACAGTAGGCAATGGTCGAAAAGATGGATGAGAGCATAACTGTTTGGTAAATACAATCATTTCATAAGTACAAGAAGCTGTTTCAGCGAATGAAAATATCTGATCTCTGGCATCCTGAAAATATTTCAAAATTAAGGCAATTTGCAGCTTCATTAAAAGATCCTGTTTACATCATCTAATGATTTTTCTTCATAGTTGCTAGGAATTGAAAAAGTGACTATATTAAATTCAGAAGTGGTGAAAAAACCAAGATTTTTAATATCTTATGAAGCGATTCAAAAGGTCTCTCCTCTTCTGAAATGTTAGAAAATACATTAAGCATCATACAGACCGGATCACAAACATATATAACAATTGTATTCCTCGGTTTTCCAGTTAAATCACAAACAGTTCCCTGCTTATAAGTTATTGGATAATATGGCAGCTCTTTATTATTAATTTTGCGTTTTGGTGGATTCCTTTCGTCGAAATTCTTATCATCCTGAAAAATGCTATAAATCAAAAGAGCGATCAAGATGTATTTTTTTGCAAACATCAGTAAGAAAATAAGCCTAAAACAAAACACTGAATACGAATGAATTAATTTCGAAGACGATGAAATTTGTGAAATAAGTCAACTATGCCATTCTTTATTCATAATGACAGATCGCTCCAATCATCATCAGTAAGTTTTTGTTCAAAATAAGAGAGAAAAAAATGAAGCAACAGGAATAAAAAAAAAAAAAAAAGCTTAAAATAATACCAATTTGGACTGTTCACGACCATAATTCCCTAAATAAAATTCATTTCTAATATTTCGTTGCGTTTCTTTATTATCGTGATACTGCATAACATAGCGTCCATGACATAACTCATATGTCCAATACACATCTAACCAATATGAGCATACTCGATTATCATATAACACTTGAATAAGTTCAGCTGGTGATGGGCCCACATACGATTGCATTGTTTGCTTGCTCTGTAAAGGTAAAAAAAGAAATGTTCAAACAAATGTTCTTTGAAAGTGTAAAATAAGAAAAATATCTAAATGCTTGCAAAAAAAAACGATAAAAATTTCAGAAATTGCCATATTTAGCAGAATTGTTTTCACCATATATTTTAAATCGTTAACGAAATTCCATTTATCAAAAATTTGGTAGAATCATCAGGTAATTATACTGTTAAGAAGATATATCACAATACGTAAAAAACAAGTTTAAGCGAAGTTCAAGTCCTATATTTTCAATTCCGAATCTAAAAGATAATCAAGATCTTTTCTAATTCTTCTAAAACAATGCAATAAAAATGTATTTTAAGACAGAGTTTTTTAAAATGTTCTAAGTAATAAAAAAAAAAACACAAACCTCAGCTGGAATAGTTGGCAACGTACAGAGATACTTTTCATCATTGCCACTCGTTATGTGCAGATATGGTTGATTCGTTAACCAATCATCTTTAACATCAACCAGATATTTCGGTATAGCTGATTTGCCCTTCCAGTCTATCCTAAACGTTTCGTTTTAATTTACGAGTAAAGACATCAAATGACAGTAATTCAATTTATCCATTAAATTCAATCTATGCAACATTTTTATCATATCCATAAAATCACTTTATTTTAACTCAGATATAATGTCCCAATCATGATAAATATCTCCGCCATATGCATCAAAAACTAAATCGTTGATTTCCTTCATATATGAATTTATATTGATGTTCGCATTTGATTCAAATAAGTACCACAAACGAAATAACGATTATTTAATTATTTTGAGAATTTTTTTTTATAAATTCAAACCTAAACAAAACTGGTTCATCAATTGCTTTATAGGCTGTACATAGCAAAATATCCAGTTGAAGTAGCAATAACAGGCATATAATCACTTCCATGAATGAAATCCTGAAAAGAAAAAATGATGTACTATTCAGAAACCAAGGGTGGAATAAAATATCGGAAAAGCTGCAGACTAAAGAGAAGCAGAATGTTTCAATTAGAAATCGGTAAGTTGGGATATATTCGATTTATTGGATACATCCAAGTAGAAAATGTAAAAATAATACTAAAAAATCTATAAATTAGATAGACAATACGGATCTTTCGCATGAACTTTTGTGAGAAGGTAAGAAAAGCGAACAAATATGCAAACGTGAAGGTATACTAAACATATTCCATTGTTCCTCATCCGTTATTAATAATAATATTTCTTTGAATTTAAATTTTTTCGAACAGATTTACCGAAAACGACACGCCACAATGAGTAATTGTAAATCATATTTAAAAAACTACATAATCAATACACAGTCTGAATAACTGACGCGTGATTCAGGTAACAAACGTGTAACTTGTATTCCTCAATATGTGGCTTATATGACTAATGAATAGGTAATCAATGAAGTATATAATTAATTCTTACACGATAATTTCATTGACACACCTACAATATCAACAAGATGTCGAACTTAAGTGATTATGTGTAACTTTTGACACTGACGTAACATTAAAAACTTACACAGTAGATGCGATTATGACATCGCATCTTAATAAAAGTCGGAACTCACGCAATCCACACGTTACACGTAAAACGTAATAAAGACTCAGATAAAAACATCCAAAAGATCCAAAGGTTATTTCCCTCTAGCCCAAATTTTCTTTCATCCAAGTACCACCTCATTTCAATTCTTTTCTATAACTTTCGATGCAAAAATATTTCGCCTTTGTCTCAATCTCTCAACATTCTATATTTTAGTAATCTCATCAATTTCTACTTTCTCATCACCATTAAAGCTATATCATATTTGCTCTCACTCTTTCCTGTAATCATTCTAATGCCTAGCAATATCTCTTCCCTATTATCAACTCCTAGTATCTCTTTCATTACAATACTCTCTAAATATTTAGAAAAAGTTTTTCATTCTGCTCCATGAGCATTAACAATCTATATCGTATGGAAAGATTTTGCTTCAGCGTCAGTGTATCTTCATATAGTGTAGTATTTCATGTTTCTTTTTCCATCTTCCCAGAACTATTGCATTGTTTTTATTTGAATGCTGAAAATCTTATCGGTTTACGTCAAGTAGTATACTATTTGCAAGCAAGATTTTATTACGTCACGTACAACAGAATTTATAACTTGCGCAAAAGTCTGACGCCTAAAGACTGATAAGAAAATTCACGTCACACACGTTTAATAATTGATGGGATGACGTTGTTGCATATTGCGTGGAATCCGTTTTGCGGACGTTTATTCGATTGATGACGTTATCTTGTTTGATTTTTAGAATGTGTGAAATGATAAGATTAGATTTCGGGGAAAGGATTTAGTCAATCGTCCGAAGTAAACGTGAGCAAATTCAAGTGGACGAAACCGTTTCGACGTGTCTTTTAGAAGAAATTTAGGCATTCGGAAGAAATTCATTAAAAAAAAAAAAAAAAAATGAATTAAATATCCGAAAAAAAATTCTCGAATATAAAAAAAACTGAAATGATTGCTATTTTAATATAATTTGCCAATTATCAATCATGAAAAAAAAAAGATTGGAAATGAATTATATAGTTGGCTGCATGAATATAACATAATAATTGAAAAATGATTTTCAATTTTTACTTAATTTTCTTATGTCCATGAGATGGTTTACGAAATAATGTCCAGAAGAATTGTGTGATATGTGGATTAAAGCACATAAACTAAAATAAGTAAATGTGATATTATAAAAGAAATGGACTACTATATTGCTAATTAAATTATATAATAATATTTGAATTAATTTTTAATACATCAAGTTTTTTGTTTAATTTTGCAACGAAAACAAAAAATTATTTCACAGTTATTATGATCGATATTTTAATTACCTATTATTTTCATCGATTTCTCTTCTTATTTCATATAAAAAATATTCTTGATTTTTGTACGTTATATTGTGTGTGGATATGGAAGAAATTAAATTTTATTTAAAATTTTTTTACTTATAACAATTACAGGAACTTAGCAGGGTATTGCTTTTTTTTATTCTTATCTATTATTATTTATCTTTTGGTAATAACAGAAACGATGCCAAGACGTCGGGTAAAATGTATTGATGATGACGATGATTTGGATAGTGAAGTAAGTTGTTTTTCAAAACAGTTCATTGATTCTGATCTGACAAATTCACTACTTCATAATTTATTTCTTGCTTATTTTTTATTGATTGAATATAAAGATGGTGGTGAAATGATTGAGTTAAATCGAAAGATTCAGTAACCGGGTAAATTGAAAATATTTCCATACTTTAAATAATTACAATTAATCTAGTCCTGATCTACTTTCTCTTGTTAAGGTTGATCGGACATTTGATGCTTTGGAAAAAGATCATATAATAAATCGACGTAATTCACGTCGTGTATCGGCAGTATTACGTACACAGAAGGATGAGGATGAAGAACGAGAAAAAATTTTAATGGATATGAATGCCAGATCTACTGAGAAAGGTATAGCGGTTAAAAAATTTCCTTATAATTCAGTGATCAGTTTTTTTTTCGATGTTAGAGATTTTCGATAGAAAGAAATTCTAGATTTTCAAATTATATTTAAAAAAAAAAAAAATCAAAAATTTGCGGTATTTTAAACTAGATTTATTATATCTGAGTATTTGTTGAAGTTTAGTTTCTTTTTTCTTTTCTCAAAGTTTATCTTGCCGATATTCTAGAAAATCCAGCGAAAAATGAACGTTTGCTGGAAGCGATGAAAATTGCTGTTACAAAAGCCAAGCAATTGGCAGCGCGTGCTTTCCAGGAAGATCTTATCGATAGATTACCGAGTGTTGTTGAAAAAGAACCTCTCTATGTAGGTGTCAAATCAATTTTTTCGCAGAAATTTTGTTTTCTCATTTGCATTTTTATGCGGAAAAATCATACGTGGAATCATAAAATATGCTAAATTTGGAAGCAAAAATTTTCAGCAAGCTGGATCGTTACTCGATGCAAGTGCGCGAATTTATTCCTTTCGTGTGGATGCTACGCATTCAGAGGCATACGACGTTCGGTCAAAGCTAGGAGAGAGTAAGTTAATTCTAATTAAACTTTCCTTGTATGGAGGAAATTCCTCCCTAAAAACAAGATTTTTCAGAATCTCAATCTGATAACAATAAAAATGATAAGAAAAATACTTCACTCGATAGAGATGGTGATGATGATGGTGAAGAAATGAATTCCGATAATGAAGGAAGTAATGACAAAACGGTATATTATCTTTTTTTAATATATATATATATATATATATATATACGTATGAGTTATACGTATATATATATATACGTATGAGTTTGTCGATTTGCGTGCTGAAGTAATGAAATGTTGGAAAGTTTTATTATCATGTATTCTCAAGTTTTACTTTCCTTAATGGTGGATGTCTTTTTACTAATTCTCATATTTCTCGTTCATGAAATAATTTTCTTTTCAGGAAGGCAAGAATAAGTCAAAAAAGAAAGGGGAAATGGATGAAGGGAATAGTGATTCTGATATTGATTTGGAGGATGATCCAGCTAAAAAGGATGATGTCTATGATGCAGATGATCTCCCAATCTACATTGATGATTCATCTTCTGGAACGGATGATGAACAGACAGCATTGGAAGCTAGTGAGATTGTGAAGAAATTTACGAATAAATATGATAAATCTCACGAAAATTGTATAAAAAGAAGAGCGAAGGTAATAATCTAGGAAGGAAAATGCATCAAGCTAATTTCCGCATTCTCTTAATTGAATTTTGTTTTATGCAGTTAAGATAATAGAACGATTAGTATCACTGATAGTCTAGCTAAAAATTGCATCAAAGTGAATATTAAGGTGGTTAACATGACTAACCTTGTGCTTATTTAGTTTAATTTTTGTGGAAGTAATATTTTGAAAAGATATGAGTTTTTAAGCGATTTTGTTATTTCTTTTTATTTATTTTTGGTTGGTTTTTTATTTATTTTATATAAAATTGTGTAAATTTAAGTTGGGTTTCGCGGTCATATTATTAGCGTTTCAATTGCGAACTGTCTTGCAGCTGTTCTATTTACGGATAATGTGATGATTTTTTAGACAAACTTGATTTGGCTGTTAGCATCACTATTTTATTGAGGACATTGTTGCATGGTTATTGCATGATTATATATCAAAACTAGAATTTTTCCAGGAAATTGTGGGATTTATTTTTATATATTCATGATGAGAGATATTATAGGAGAAATGGACACATTATAAGTCATGTTTTAGAATCCTTAGATTTTCCATAATCTAAATGATAGAAAGAATCTGTTCATTATCAAAAATAAGAATGGAATTTGTTAAAAGCAGTTTTGATGACTAAATATGTCATTTCAGGTACCGATGGTTATGTACGATCCATCGGAATTAAATGACATAGAAACTGGTGCCGAATTCTGCAGCCACTTATATAGTAAGGCAACGCACAACTTTGATGAAGGATCATCGAGTGGCCTTTTGATGCAAAATGCTGTTACAAGCAAATGTGGACGTCGTTACATGTTGCACAATAATTGTCGATGTATTCATGATCCATGGAATGAAAAAATTGAGGGCGAAAATTTATATGAAATTTGGAGTTCGTTTTTTCTCGAATATTTAAATCTTCTTTCATCGTTTCTTTTTCCAAATTTTTATTTTCATTTATTGTATATAAATAAGTTACGTCTTCTTTTTTCAAAACTCGGAGTATTTAAAAATGCTTCATTTTCTTATCGACTTTTGCGCTTTTCATGTTTCATTAGCAATCTCATGCTTCACTAGCAGTTCCTTTTTGCCGCTGTAGATAGAGAAAAGGAAACTTTTCAATATCGTAGAATGTGCGCTCACATTCTGAAATGAAAGAAAAAATTCAATATTTCAATTTACATTATTCTATATAAATATCATATGGATCTATTGAAACTTATTATTATCTGAATCTTTAATACAAAATGACCGATGTTTCAGGTAGTATCGAGGATGCAGAAAAGCTTGGACCATCAAATGTTGCTGGTGTCCTGGGAAATTTGCATGATGGTGGATGTATATCATTATCACAAGTATGTTTTTAAAGCTTTTGATATCACGACCATGTTTTTAAAGCTTTCCCAGGACAAAAAATTTTCCCAGGAAAGGTTTCCTTTAATTAATTTGAGAATTTAAAAAATTGAACCGCGAAAATTTTGAACTTTGGAAGTTTCAATGTCTTTATAGAACTTAATTATGATCTTTTGCTTATCTTGTGCTTTTGTGACTACAACTGATAAGATTTACTAAGCATGTGAGACTTTGGGAGCAATTAATAAGTTTTATAGAATACAAGTACCAGTCAGGAAACAACAACTTTTATGGATTCGATGGCAAGTACCAGTAGCTTAGAATCATTTGGGAAAAATGTAGAAGCTGTGTTGGAGGAAACAATTCTCGAAAGTGGTAGTAAAGAATTGTTTCGGTGGAGAAGACAACTACAAAAAAAGCTTGGCATGAATTCTGGACAATTCATCGCTTTACTGGTTTTTCTTCATTTTTAGTTTATTTTTTACCATATTCCATTGGCATATTTAAATTTTTCTCTTTTGTCAAGTCTCTTTCTCTTTTTGGTCTAATTATTTTGTGGCATTGTAGCTTCGGTAGTTCAAAAATAAAGTTTGGTTAAATTTGAATTTTCGAAGTGAATCTTATGAGGTCAATTTAATCAGTTGTTTTTAGGCCCATTCCTTACGGGATGTGGATCCATTCGTGCGACGAAGTTTTATTCGAGAAGTCATAATTCCAGCAAAAAAGTCATATATTAACAGAATTGCGGATACAAAAAGTGGTTTAACATATGCACCAATAGCTGATGAGTTAGAACCCTTCGAAGAGTCGATGTGTTGGAAAGTATGCAAGATGAGGTTATACATTAATACCGTTTTATGCTATAAGCATTATAAATATTTGAGTTATGAATTTAAGTTGATTATCTTTGGAAACTTATACTTTTCATGGAAATCGATGCATGAATTTAACGATCATGTATTGAGCAGAATCAGAAGACGGCCGGACTGTTTTGCGGAGCTTCAGATAATCAAACAAAACTCCATTGATTTGGCTGACTATAATTGGAGGCTAAACATGAAAATATATAACATTAGGTACATTAAAAAAGACTGTTTGACAGTTGATAGTAGAATAGCTAAGGTAACGATTTTCATTTATTTTGCTTATTTATGCAATTTGTCGCAATAGATTTTATGAAACTTAAATGACCCACTTTTAAAGATGGGACGAGATGAGTAATGAAGCTCGAGCGAAGACTTTGAAATCATTATCTGGAGAGCATCCTACATTCAATTATTTTTTTGCACGATCAGCTGAACATCTGTCTGCTGAAGTTTGTTTTCGATTCATTTGGTGCTATAATCTCTTATCACTTTCAAGAATTTTTAATAAATCTGCAAGCATTCTTTTTTTTTTTTTTTTTTTTTTTTTTTGCTGTTATGAAACTTTATTTTCAGGGTGATAATGTGCTCGGCAATTTACCTGTTTTTCGCAGTATAATGGAAATTGAAATCCCGCGTGATACTATTAAAATGGCAGGTGATGATCAAAAAGCACTGGCAGGAGTTCTTGATACTTTCCGAATTGGTCGAGGTGAAAGTTTGTTTAAGAAAAAAGGCGATGATTTTGGACGGAAAATCGCACAAATTCCAATTGTAACACCGTATGTTTTAAATATACTATCAATGAAGAATTATGCCAATGACACCGTTATCATCTTTTCTTTCTTTTTTTTTTTTGCATATTTATTAAATTGTATGCATGTGAAGGAAGTCTTTTTCCTATTATTGATATCATATTATATTGGGAATTTTATTTCTATACACAGAATACGAAGGCCAGAAGTACAAGCTGCTTGGGAACGCGAAGGTAGTACTATTTCTAAAGAACAGTCAAGATTAGTAGTACCATCAGAATCATTTAACGGTCGTTCGAGGGTACCAAGTCGTATGGATGATATTGAGTCTGAAACAGATGGAAGTGGTTTCAATACAACTTTCGACAGTGATGCTGATATGAATGCAGAAATACCATCATCACATATGAGTGACTTCCATTCAGTCGTCGATGACGCTCGGTCGCTTGCATCTAAACAGGTACAATAATTTTTTTCGTTTGTTATCTAGCAAAATAAATGACTTCTTGGTCTATAAAACTAACGAGGACTTTTTTGTGATTCTTTTTTATGATATTTTATAATTTTCGATTATCAGTTACTCATTTTTCCTGTATTGTCAACAATATTTTAATCACAGTCTGCATTGTTGAAGACAGAACTATCGGGAAAGCCCGAAAGTGTGCGAATGAAAGGCAACATTGGAATTGAACGTACGGATGCAGCTTCAGCATATGGTGATCTGCATTTTGTTGATGAAAAACGAGTTGCAATTATGGCTTATTCAATAGTAAACGATGAGACACATTGGAAGAAACGAATACTTGACAAAGGAGTTAGCAAGAAAGGTTTTTCAATGTTAACTATTTCATAATATATCTCGAAAAAGTTAATTATCCTAATTGATTAATAATGCGAAAATAAAGTTATACATTAAGAAAATTCTTTTCAGAAATTATTGGTGCAAAAGGGAAGCCACCGATGAAATTGGATAAAATTGAACGGAAGAAAGTATGTTATTTTATACTTTTCACGAGATGTGCTCAAATTGCTCGGATGTTTTCCATAGTGTATTTTGTTTTTGTTGTGCATGTTAGATATGATAGATAAACTTCTAAAGAAAATTTACGGTGCCAGTGATATCAGTTTTTTTATTTCAATCCATGATAGCTTGAAGAAATATAATTTTTTTTTTTTTAATAGAAAATGCAAAAAAAAAAATTAAGACTTCCAACACACTTATAATCCAGCTAATATTTTAAGTTTAGCTTTCGGTAACTGATCAGTGGGAAAAAGTTTGATAAGTCGCATAAGATCATACTTTCATCTGGATAGCCATAAGATCATGCTTTCATCTGATATAGATCTTCAGCAGTCGTGGCTTTAACAAATTATTCAATTCAATATCACATTGGGACATGTTTTTGGAAGTTCCATGCTGCTTGACTGAAAATGGAGATTTAGATCAAATCAGACTTGCCCTAAGAGCAAAATCTAAATAGAACGATTTGGTAGTTGAAATAATAATCTTACTAGAAGACAATACACATAGATAGTTGACTGATCGAATATTTGACTGATGGTGCTGTTAATCTAAGATGGAGATTTTCAATTCATCAGCTGATTTAATAAATTTGTTGAAGAACTTTCGAGTTTTTATGTTTGGCAGTTAGAGCATCAAAAGTTTTTCTGGGTTTTTAAATTTTGATATTTGAAAGAATCTAGTTTCAACTAAATAAAATTAAATATATTATGTTTCAGGTCAGAAAAGAGGAAGGGAAAGAAGCATTCGAAATTGGTGATTTTGATAATATGCCTCTTGCTGTGATTCGAGATCGTCAAAGACAAGCGAAACGTCCGATTCTACTTATCAAACGCGAAGATGAAGTTCTGAAGATTCATCGGACACGCATCGCTGCTGGTCTTTTTTATAAACCGGAGCAGTTTTGTCGTCTAGCTCACGTTTTTTCGGTATTTTCTCTAGTTAAATTACTGTTTTTAAATCTTTTGTTATCCATTTTATATTTTGTGAATTGAACGTCTCATTTTAGGGCGAGTGGGAAAGTGTACGTTTTAATCGCGCTATGTCAGTGCCAGCCGATGTCAAAGATGAATGCCTGTCGCGAATGCTACGACAAAGCATTGGGGAAGACTTGGATCCTGAAAAAGCGTTAGTATTAATTTCTTTCTGAAAAAGTTCAAGTTTTCCACAAACCTGAATTATATAAGAACTATACCTCAAATTGTCATGGATTAAATTTTGCAGAATTAAAGAACATATGTCTTATTTCAACGGTTATTTCGATGATTTATGTTCGGAACAGCGATCATTGTCGGTACCTTGTGCTGTCGAAGCATGTGATGGTCATAATGACAATGACTTATTTAGCGAAATTGGTGCTCAGAATAATGACGATGATAATGACAATGTGAGGAACATTTAATTTTATTACTTTTTTGTTGAAATAATTTTGTTTTTATTATCATCATCATCATCATTGAAACAGGTTTTTATCATTATCGTCATTGATTAAATATTATATTATTTTATCATTATTACTAATAATGAATATGATGATATAACAAAAATTTATTATTTTTTATTGTCATCGTTAAAATGAAGATATTAAATAGCTCAAAAATTTTGATTTTTTCCATTAACTAATTCGAAGTTTAGACTAAATGGCACAATTAGTTATTGCATAGTTTTTCTTTTTCTTTTTCTTTTTTTTTTTTTTTTTTTTTAATTATAAGTAAGTTTTTGCAGGCATCAGTGCAGGCATATGATGTGCTAACATTGAATGCCACTGAGAGTTTCTATTCTGAAGTTGATTCTGGAGCGGAAGAAGCTGAGGTAAATGCTTGATTTTCACATAACACATTATATATATATATATATATATATATATATAATTTCATGCAGTTGTCTTGGGATTTCCTTCCTATTTGTTGTGTAGAAACTTTATTAAAAATAGATGATGATCTCATAAAACATTCGCTTCTCAGTCTACTAAAACTCCGATCCGAAGATTTCGGTTTCTTCCTACACAGATAGCTGCCTAAACTTGAGATATAATATTTAAAGATAAATGATGAAAAAAAAAAGGTATAAAGGTGAAAGATTGTTATAGCAGTATGTTTTTTTTTTTTTTATATAATTTGTCATAATTCAGATTCCCAATCTGAATTAACAATCGGAAGTTTGTAAATTCTGTTGTTTTTCTGTTTTAATATAATTTTTGCTTTACTTTTTTTTTTTTAGATTTTTGGTGTGAAATACTCGGTAAGACAACGACGCATCAATGCACCTGATGTGAAGAAAGCTATTGGTACCATATTATCGAATGCGGAAGTATATTTTATATGTATTACGAACCAATTTTATTTTTTGGGTTTTGAAAAAAAAATTGAACGTTAAGAAATTTTATTTTTATTTCTTAAATTCTAGAATATGATTCTTTTTAAGCTTGATGCCGATTCTTTGAATGCTGAACTCTCCGCCGCACGTCAACAGGGATTCAGTTTTATAGATGGTTTGAATGATTTGAGTATTGTAAGCGAAGATTCTTGGCAGGATTCATTTATTTTAAATGGTAATCACATCGAATTGAATACAAAAGAAGAGCAGTTGCAGTTAAAGAACGGAGAGGTGATGATTTCCATCCCTTTTTGATTTCGACGAATGATCTGATTAAGTCTTTGATACTAATGAGAAGTCTGAAGTTTCATCTTTATAAATTAAATCGTGAGCTTCTAGAGAATCCATATATGGGCATATCCAGTCCATTTTTATGCCATAATGTCAATATTGCACTGAATAACCAACAAATATGTAATATTATAATGCTAAAATTTTGGGAAATTATGGTTTCAAATTTGAAATAATCATTCCTCTTTTGTTCCAGGAAATGAACGATGATTCAACATGTGAACCACGACATGATGAAATAGCAGTAAAAGATTTTAGACTAGCCGGTCGGCATACATTCTCATCGGTTTTGGCCCAACTTCCTTTGTATTTAGCAGGGCGAACAGCTGATGATCTCAATCCTGTTAATGCATTTTCAGTACTTTTGCATCTTTGTAATGAAAATGTTAGTAATTTTGATTTTCGAATTTAAATTGCGAAAATTATTTGCTAGTTTCTCATGAAATTAAGAATTGCCAAGTAAATTGATTTGTATTCAACTGTTAATATCGTTTTGCGTCTTAAGCCCGAGATTACTGTTTTTTTTTTTCTTTTTTTTTTTGTCAGTTTTTCTTATAAGTGATTTATATAAAAAGCAGAAAATAGTGCTGATTTAAAATCAGTTTTAATTTATTGAAGGATTACTTTTTTATTTTTCAGAATTTGGAGCTTCTGCAACGTAGGGATGATCATGGTTTGATAATGCCAACAGAAATGGGTGATTTCACGATAATACCTGCCCGGCAAAACAGGGTGAATCGTAAACGTACTGCCTCAGAATGTCAATAATGATTGCTTCAGTTTTGTATATATTTCTTATGATTAATTATTAAAAATTAACCCAAACATTCATTTTTTAGCTTTATCCTTAGTTTATGGGAGTAAACGCTGAACGAAGATGTATAATAAACTCCAATTTTTCTTTCTTCCAAGCTTAAAGATACTTACACTTGAAGTTCACGAATATGAGAATATAATTGTTGATTCATTCCCTGCTCTATTATTTAATTTTATGCCACTTGATCAGAAACTTATGAGGACCATCTGCAATTTGAGTGAATATTCATTTCTATCTTATTATCATTACTTCTGTATGTAATGCCTGCTTTATTTATATATAAATAGATTATACAATCCAGTATTGATACTTAGAATTTAGAACATTTTGAAATTTTGGAAGAAAAGGAAAGTACTTATATAGTTATGCTTTTTTTAATGTACCATAAATGTTGTAATTGTTGCGAAGTATTAAATAATATCGCCTAGATTTGTCCTAAAATTATCCTGTTGAAAGGCACAGTTTATCATTATCATATTCATATCATCAGTTTCATTCATTTTTTTTTTCTTCCATCGAAGACAAAAATTATGATATAGGCATTAGTTCTTAGTTTTCGTAGTACAAATACTTATTCATTTTTTGATTTTATATCTTTTAGGATTTTTCTTTAACCTTTTAATGTAGTATACTAAACTTTGCACTTTTTTTTTGCTGCATTTAGGGAGTAATTTCCTTATTGATCTGGTACTGTATTAACTGTGGAAAATAAAAAAATTTCGGTATTATTTATGAATAAATGAGAATTATTTTTTTGTCGATCATTTAATATGTGATTATACTAAATAGCGATTAAAACTGATTATACTCTATTATAATACATAAGTACTTATGAAACAGCTATAAAAAATACAATGTTATAATAGATATACTTCTAGGGAAAAGTTATTTTGAATTTTCTTTTCGCTTAGTTAGCTCAAGCAATTGACAAATAAATGCAAATAAGAATTAAAATTTGACATGTAATAATGAATTTAACATTCTCTAGATTTTACTACTCGATTTTTTTTTTTTTAATTTTATACAAGAAAGGAATTTGAGAAATTTGTCAGTAATAAATTGAAATATGAAATTTCCGTGATTCTTTAATTTCTTATTTGCTTATTATTTTAAATCTAATTTTTATAATAAATTTTATTACTGCTGATATAATAGTAGACTACATTTTTACGGATAATAAAAGAAAAAATTGTATTGTTTAGTATGTTTCATTTTCTTTTCCTTGCAAAAAATATGTGATGCATTCACCTTTACCCTGAAAAATTCTATGCATTATAATAGATATATTAAATATACAATTTAAAAAAGGTAAAAGAAATTAAGAAATTTGAGTTTATTATCTTAAAGTTTTCATTAATTCTGAACTTTATTCTGTTTATGATAGTGATAAATTAGCCACTAGTGGAAATGTTGCAGCATTCAGGAAAAGCAACTCATTGTGGATTTTTTTCCTATTTGTAAAATTTCAATAAATTTAAATATTATTTCAAATAAGATCAAAAAAATATCCTAACATTAATTTTTCCTTGTTCAATAATTTGAAGAAAAAAAAAAATTGATTAACATTTATTTTTCCTTTGTTCAATAATTTAAAATGATAAAATACACTTTAACATCGATTTTTCCTCGTTCAATAATTTGAAATTCCGGAAAATAGCAATGAAGAAGATTGTATGATTGATCACTAATCTAAAAAAAATAAAAAAAAAAGAATGAAATGATTAAATGTCAAAATAATATTTTTGCAAATGCGAAGAATTTTTGAAAAAAAAAGTAGTATAGAATTTACAAATAAGTAGAAAATTTTATTATTTTTAAAATCGACAAATTTCAGATTTAAATTTAAATTAATCCTTGTAGAGGGAGAGAGGGAGCAAAGAATCAGAAAAAGAAGAAGAATGAACGATAATGATTTACCTGTATTTGATTTGGTTCGGAGGTACTTTCCATCCTGGATGCCATATTAACCGTGTCACCAAAAAGACAGTAACGTGGTGTAATTAAACCAACAACACCTGTTGCTACCGCACCACTATGGAAGCCAATTCGTACCATTAATTTCTCATCTGGTCGATGAACCACTTTGAATTTCATGACAAACTAAAATTTTTTCAATCAAAAAATATTTCATTCTATTATAGAAATGAAAAACTTTCAAATAAACCGAAAAAAAAAAAAAAAGAAGAAACGATGGATCAATTAATTAACTTATTCAATTACTTGCCTAACTTATTAACTGAAAATATTCTAAATGTTGTAGTATTAATAACAAAAATTCGCCATTTTTTTCCTTTTTTCTTACTTCCAAAATAAAGATTTCCGGAATATTTCCAAAAGAAAGGAAAAAAATTGTAGCTAATTGTACTTACTGAACGCATTTGAAGTGCTATATTACCAATATTTTCCACATGGGCATAACCATTTTCTTTCGGTAAACCGGAAACGATCATATATGCATCACCGATTGTTTCAACCTTAAATTAAAAGTTAAAATTTTTGAAAAATTATCACTAAATTGAAAAATAATCAAATTATTTCATGCAATTTTTTTTGTTGTTTATTTCAACTATTAAAAATTTTATATATTAGTCATTAAGATTTTATCTTTTTCTGATCATCGATCATTCATTTCTCTTTTCTTTTTTTTTAAGGGATAAAGATGTTTGAAAAAAAAGAGGGATAAGAATGTTGGAAATGTTTAAGCATTTCATTTTTATTAAATAAAAGTATTAGGTATTTCAGGCTATAAAACTTTAAAAGTTATGATTATCCAAGCTATCTGGTTTTTCAAAATTGCCAACATAACGTAGTTGTGTTATACTTACTATTAGCTTAATTGAAATTCCAGGAATATTTCCATTCCACACTACTAATAATCATTTATGCAAATTATCGATTTCATACTTAAAATATACTATTTAATTTTACTTCATTAGAATGAAATAATACATATGAACTAATATATTTTGTACTTGGTAATAAATAATTAAAAATAAAATTTAATTTACAAATTAAATTTTTTCGAGATAAAACTAATTTAGAAATTACGGATAATGATTTATTTTTTTTTAATGTATTAATGTAAATGATGTTGAACTAATTTCGCACTAGAAATAAATATACAAAAAATAAAATTGATAAAATTAAGATAAAACTATATTTTCTAGATTATTATATTTTTCCAGATACAACTAATTTACTAATTAAGCATAATTATTTATTTTTTGCAAATGTATTAATGTAAATGATGCTTTGGAAAATAGTGCATTATTTTCTTATCAATATTAATGAATATTATACATATTGATTATTAAATTGACACCATCTCATAACTCAAATTAGTTATAAAACTATATTCATTGATAATTTAATTATCTTTAATCGTATTCAATTCATTATAATCACAGAAAATATGATATAATGAGTAAATATACTTTATACGCATCATGTTTGGAGATAATATCATCGAAACCACTGAACAGATCATTGAGAAATTTAACGATTTCAAATGGTGTTGAAATGGATGATAATCGAGTAAATCCACGAATATCCGAAAAAAGTACGGTAGCACATGGATACAACTGTGGTGGTACCGATTTGCCCACTTTTAAATCATCGGCAATTGATCTTAAAATTCCTCTTTTTTATGCCATACTTCTTTAACCGATTAATCTATGATACAAAAAAGCTAATTATAATTAATGAATTATTGGTATTACTAATAAAATTAACGTTACTTCACTTATCTTCCTTTTTGTTCGTTTTTTTTTTTTTTTTTTTTTTTTTTTTTTTTTTTTTTTTTATAAATTATTTATTTGAAATCTTTCAAAAGATTAAACATTAGAAATTATAGTTGTTTAAATTTGAAATTGAAATTAGAAAATGTAGCAATTATTTATTAACTTTGGTAATATACTGTATAGTAGTCGTTCAGCCTGTTGTTGTGCTTCTTCTAACATTGCTGTTCGACTTTTTACCATTCCTTCCAAATTTATAGTATACTGTAATAATTTTTTTCTTTTTTTACTTCTTGAAGTTTAAAAATTTTAAATTTCAACTATTATTATCAAATTTCAGTTTAGCAATAACTATTATTCAATTATTTTAACTTTTCTTCCCTCTCTTTTTTTTTTTTTATTTCACTCAAAGTATCAATATTTTAGATTATATCCGTGAATACTTGTAGCATCAATTATTATTTATCACAAATATATCCCCAAAATACTCATAGCATTAGTTAATACGATTTCAAGTGTATGTCGAGAATATTTCTAACATCAATTATTCCTATCTCGAATGCATTCCCGAGAACACTTAGAAAAATATGAGTTCAAATTATACTGTTAACAATTATGCAAGTTTTTTTCAAGAAAAAAAAAAAAGAAAAACTTCATTCATCATTTCCATCATTTGATCTAAAAGCGATCCAGTCTCTCTGAAATAGTAGAAATTATTTTATAATCAATATCTCCCAGAGAGCAATTGAGAAAATTATTAAGAAAAATATCTCTCAGATAGCAATCAAAAATGTTGGAAATTATGTTAATATTTAAAAGAAAGCTTATAAATGTCTATCATTTATTAAAATCACTATTTTAATCCGTCTATCAAATTTTTATTTTTTTCATAATATCTATGATTTACACAACCTCCGAATATTTCAAATCTTAATTTTTTATAGTTAATTAATGAATTAATTGAATAATCTTTCATGTATCAATTAAATAACTTTTTTTTTTTTTAATCTTTAACATCTTCTCTAAACCCGTCACTAAAATTATTCGTTTTTCTTTTCAAATATTATTTCTGCTGCAATTTTTACACATGTTAAAACTTAAAAAACAATTTATAAGTGTATGAAGAAAATATTGAATTAATTCGAAAAAGTTTTTCGAATCTTCTTTCAGATTAAATGATGAAATTAGTTATTAAAGATATCATATGGAAATGATTTAATTCATCCTTATAACATATCTTCTTATTAATTTAATGAAACTTTTACAACAAAATAACAAGTTTATCTTAATAATCATATGAGCAAAAAAACTTCCTACGTTGTTTTCAAAGTTGCATTAACGATTTCTTTAACTTTTTTGATATTTGGTCTCATTTCTGGAATTTCTAACCAGCATGCCTGTAAATAGTATCATAGAAAGAAATTCAATTATGATTATTTTTATTCAGCAAATAGAAATTGAATTATAATAGAGTAAGGAATGTATTCTTTTAAATCATTTCAAAATGAAAATATCACATGGATGATTGAAGAAATTTAGAAACGATAGAAAAGAAAACAGGAAATATTTCAAATAAACTATATACATATTTTTGATCTAATAAAAAATTGAAAAATTAAATTTTAAAGAGTTCTTAATAAAATAATAAAGAATAAATAATTAATTTTGGACCATTTACACGAAATTTTTTAAGGAAAAAAAAAGAATGCATATATGTTTATAACTTTTTTCAATCAACTTTAATTTTTTTTTTCTTCGTAACCGGTAAATTTTTAATGGAATATAGGATATAAATTATAAACCAATCATTTTTGAATTAAATCGATATAATGTTTTATTACCTCGATGGTAGTTATTAATTGAATACTATATGATGAATCGCTAGATGGAAATGTTGGTCGAATACAACCTTCCTGAATACTATTTACTATTTTGATCAATAATTCTGTAACAAAAAATTCATCATAAAGCAATAATATTTCAATATATTATCAAATTAATAGAAAAAAAAAAAGATTTTTATAATAAGTAAGCAAAAAATTAATCCGAAATAATGACTGGTTTATTTGTTATGAAACAACTTTTATTATAAATTTAATGATTTAAAATCGATTAATAATTAAGTTATAACTACTACAATGCATAAATTGGAACAAAATTAAAAAATTAAATTTAGACATACCCAACTGAAATAAATTCAATAGAAACACTAATTTTATCATATTTTATCATGTTTATTAATCATATTATATCAAAATGATTGAAAAAAAAAACACACAATTTTTAGCACTGAATTATGTTTATGACAATATTAATTTCTTTCTTCTTTTTATGAAAATATTTTTAAATAATGTCACGAAATTATTCATTTTGATATGATAAATTTAACAAAATAGAAAAGATTTTATTAAATAATTAAATAAATTATATTTCGTTAAATTTATCATATATTAAAATTAATAATTCGATAAATATTTGTTCAAAAATACTAGTGCAAATAAAGTTAAATTAGAGAAGGATGGAAATTGAAACATTAAATAGTTTAAATCATAATAAATAATTTCCTAAAACTTATTATGTTAAACTGAATTGTATTAAACATAAATATGGTTAATGATATTTCAATTTCAAAAATAATTTACTTTTTGTCGAAATGGATAATTCATGAAATGGTTCCAATCGGAATAATATTTGATAAAGTACCATACCAAGCGCATATATATCCGCTGTTTGTGAACCATGCGGTAAAAATTTCGTCGTTAAAAAACTTTGCAAAATTTCAGGTGCTTGTTGGATATATTCTGAGAAAAATTCATGTAAAAAAATAAATAAAACTTTAAACAGTTTTTTTTTTAATTTAATCCTTCATTTTGAAACAATTGAATAAGCAATAAAAATTATGCGAAAACAAAAAACTGAATAGGCAAATATCATAAAAGATACCTTTTTTATTCTTTTAGAAAACAGCATTAAAAATTTTCAAGATATTATGCAAATATATGAAATAAAATAGATCTTTTGAAAGATAATATTTGTAAAAATTAAATTCCAACAAAAAAGTAAGTAAAAGAATATAAAATAAAGGAACGAAATTTTGCATGGGAAATACTAATTAATGGGTAATTTTACATCAAAAAAATTGTTGGTAAAAAAAATTTCTTTTTTATTTTTAATTTTCTAATAAAAAATAAGGCAAAAAAGATATAATTTCATGAATTTTTTTCTTTAAAACATTATAGATTAATTATATGACTCTACCTTCTTTCATTCAGAAATTCTTTGTCATAACTAATTCCAAACGAAAAAAAGGAGTCACATGTCGGTAAAACCGAAATATTTTCTATTGCAAATATGATAAATCAAAGCGTTTGCGTGATAGAAATTTGTAATATTTCTCAGTCAAATGAGTCATTAATCTATATCTTATTCTTTAGTCCGATACAAAAGCCTTTGTTCTCTCATCTTCCGATCTGCTAAAGCTTGTGTGCATTGTCTAAAATGTTGCAAATCATGTTAGTTTGTCAGGAATGTTGTAAGGACTAAAGCTTGTAGGCATTATTTAAAATTGTAAGCATTGTTTACTTCTTATTCTTTGTCCTGACAACAAACTTTTGTGCAACATTTTGTAAGTTACCTGCTATAAGATGTCTATTATAAGACCAAGGATTATCGATTCGAAAAGAAGCTTCTGGCGATCATCGGGTCAGTAATTACTGAATACTCAACTCAGTCAATCAACCCAATGGCCACTCAACTCACTCAACAATCAATTTTCAATTCAATTCACTTATATTCACTTCATCTCTACTATAACTAAATGATCAGCTGCTATCGTGATATTATCTGACTTTATTTTATCTTACAACACAAACGAAGAATCAGTCTTTCGTTAATCGATAAAATCTTGCCCATCAAAATTTATCTCTTTCACAAAAAAAAAAAAAAAAAAAAAAAAACTTTCCCATCATAATATTATAAAATGAACTAATAAATGTAAAACTGAGATTACAAATTATGCATAAAATTTATTAAATTTTTTGAAAATAACAACCAGTCTTCTTCCTCTTTATTTGGTAAAATTAAATAATATTTCGGAATATAAATAATTTATGAATTAATAATCAATACATTGATAATTTTGCTCCTTTTGTCATTTATTTCTCATATTTTTTTTTTCTGAAAGAAGAAAAGAATAATTTATTACTTCGGCTAATTTGTATATGACTATCACTTTCTTCAACATTTTTAAAGATTTGTTTTATTTCGTTATGGAGCAACTTTTCAGCAACAATTATTTCTGTATAAAAATCCGTTAATTTAACTGTCCAATGTGAATCAACGAGACAGTTTTGCAGGCACAGTAATCCATGATATTGTATTGGTGATGAATGTAAAAAATACACACCCTGGAATAATTCATTTAAAAAAAAAAAGAAACTAAATTTCAGTATCAGACATAAGATGATCTGTCGTCCAATTATATCTAACACTTAACACTTTGAAATCATTTCATCTAGAATTTTAATTCATGCTTCCGGAAATTTGAAATTGTTAAAAATGATTTAAAAAATGAGATGAAATTAGATTTTGTCTAGTTTATTTTTACTAAGAATAAATAATTTTTGTTAAAAGAACAAATTTTGTGGATTCATTTTCATAGCAATAACTAAATTTTGTATTATTTTGACATTTAACAAATTTTATAAAATTTTTGTTCAATTTCAATTCTCTATTAAAATTTCGAAAATTTGAAAATATCAGGGATAATTTTTAAAAGAAATTAAAATTAGATATTAATAAATTTGTTTTTGCTAGCGATAAACTCAATTTAATATTATTTTTATTATCAATTTGTAAATTCTGTAAATTTTAATCCTATGCTGAATATTTGTGAAATTTGAAATTATCAAAAATGATTTAAAAAAAAATAAAATTAAATCCTGTCAAAATTGTTTTTACTAGGAATAAATGATTTTTGCTAAAAGAAACCAAATTTGCTAGGTTTGTTTTTACTATTGGTAAGTAAATTTTTAAAAATTCAATTTTTAAATTAAAATTTGATTCAAACTTGCTCTTCACATACCTTTACAACATCTTTAGCAAATGAAACCAGAAAATTTCGGTTAAGTTTCATTTCATCGTTGAAAATAATATCCTGAAATTTCATTGTAGGCTTTGGAAAATTAGCTTAAATAATGTCACTATTGCTATGACATCAAATTTAAAAGAAATTCCTTAAATTTATGAAAAGGCTTTAATGAATTTTGTTGATTTTTTAAAATCCGATGAAAAACAGTCATACTTCGAGACTTCCTCGAGTAACAAATGTCCAAAGGATGAGCAATTCATTTTGCTGATTGAAGCAAATTCCATAAAATTTATTCAAATTTTCATTTTCCAGCATTTTCAGCTGAAAAAATTTTTCTTATTAAACTGAGCAACACAAATAAATAAATATATTCTGTTTGCAGTCATTTAACCATGGTAAGTTATTTTAAACGCTATCAATTTCACGTGTGTAAGTTATTTTCACGTACGTCTAAGCCATCTAAATTAATAATTATTTATGTATATATAACATCAAATCAAATTTTTTCATTATTTAATTTTCTACTATCTCTTTTCATTTTCCTTTATCATTCATTTGACTTTTATTCTTTTTGCTTTCTGTTACAGAAATTCAACATTTATTTCTAAAACTAATTTTATTTCAACTTTTATTATTGTGAAATTTCTATATAAATTGAAATTTTGTCTAATTAATTAAGGTCAATTTAATTCCTTAAAAATTATTTCTTACTTGTTGTAAAATTTGCAATTCATGTTTTGGAAATGTAATATTCCGTGTTTGCAGATATCGACGAACAGTTAATTTGACACCGTTACACATTGCGCGTTCCATAGGTATCTTTCGATTTGTCCTTGATTCATTACTAGTAATTGATCCATTAATTGATTTATTTAAATGCTAAAAGTAAATACTCAAAAAATATCTCATATTAAGTAATAAGAAATATTTAATAAAATTACATGGAAAAAAAGAAAAATAAATTAAAGAAAAATGGATTTTTTTGGAAAAAAAAAAATGAAACATGAATTTTAGCAAAATATTTGCAAAACAATAAAAAATGTAAGAGTATTTATCTCAAATATTTACTAACAGTATAATTAAGTAGGAAAAAAAAGTGAATTAACGAGAAGATTATGTGGAAAAAGAAAAAAAAAAAAAGCGGACATATTTTCATTAAACGTATAGTTTACTTAATAAATTTACTAATATGACAACTGATATAATTTACATCAGTAGCCAAATCTAGCAGACGAACTGATTCACGAGTTACACGCCATGTCATATCTTGAAGTCGTTTTTCTTTTCTGAAATTTTCAATATTAGGCGTAAATTTATAAACTCATATTAACTTCTGAAATTTTTATAAAAGTTGAACGATAGAAATTCTTACATATATTTTGCATAATCTTATGTGATTAAGATAATAGATTAAGCTATCATTTGATCAAATGAAGTAAAAATATCCTAATTTGATGAAAATGAACAAATCGATAAATACTAAACTAGTATGTTATATTCAATAAATTAAGTAAAAAATAATCATGTTAAATATGTTAAGTCAAAAAACGATTACGTCAAATACATTAGTAAGAAACAACGACAATGTTAAACATAATATTTAATTTATTTATTCAAATATTCGCCTTACCTTTAAATAATTACTTAATAAGCATGAATGAAGTTTAAATTAACCATACTAATTAGAAAATAATTTAATTAACTCTTTAATATATACGAAATAACCGATCGTAATAGTAAAGAGCAAAAAAATTGCTGAAGCACCAGTCAGAATATATTTCGTATAATCGCATAAACTTCCGTCATATCCGCAAAATGGCATATCCAACGGTACCTTACCGTTTAATGTTAACAAATAATTACTCAAAATTTCATGTGGTACCTAAATGAGTTTTTTTAAAAAAAAGAGAGAAAAAAACGATAAAACACAATTTTTATTTGTGATATTTTAGAGAAACTGTATTTTACAGTTTTTTTTTTTTTTTTTTTAATATTAAAAACATGATATTTGAACTACATTTTCTTCTTATTAACAATGTGATAAGTTTTTTGCATAAATTATTTTCGAATATTCAAAAATTTAATTTAATATGTTTTCAGATATTATAATATTTCGTTCAAATACTCTCACGTTCAAGTAATCAGATGTTTAAATAATTGTTTTTCTTAATAGTGTAGTGTAGTAATTAACTTATGGATGGAAATTTATTAATTTAAAGAGTTTGGAGAAAAATTCAACTAAGAATTGAAATATTGAAAATTTATCAAAAACTATGCAAATATTTGACAGATAGCACAATAAATTTTCAAGTTTTTTAATAAAATTTGATTTCTTGTTTTACTGAATAACTGAATTATTTCAATTTTCGACTTTCCAAAAAATCTATAAAAGAGATATAAAACGTGATTTAATTATTGTTTGTTTGCTTTATCGATCCAATATTCTTTTTCTATCTTTCATTTCTACATTTCTTTCCATTTTTGATTATGCAAAGAATTTTTTAAATTCATAAAATTCTCGTCAAATTTTAACAATAATAATTTTATTGCCTTGCCTATTCAATATCTTTGAATCATTGGGAGAAGGATAATGTCAAAATATCAAAATTAGCATTAATTTAAATTTTCCTTGCGAAAATACTAAAAATTTCGGGATTTTTAAAAGATTTGCAAGCATAATAGCTTATACTGTCACGAATTCCGATATCGCTAGACTCGAACCAAATACCAAACAAATAAATAATTAAATTAATTCCTCATTGTAAAGGATTGTAACCAATATTGTGAATCATTTAACTGATATTTACGTTCCTTAGATTTATTTCTCATCTGCATTCCCATGTTTTTCCTGTTTTTATCTATGCTAATATCTTTGTATTCCTGTCAAACAAGAAATGCCTTTGCTGTCAGTCGCTCACAATGCTCATGTAAATTCACATTTTTGTCCAAATTTATATTCTAATCTTTTCATCAGATCTTGTTACGATGCTTATGTTGTAATTGGGTCTTAACAGTTTCCGGTTTTGTTGGAGACCACTGCCACCTCTAATACATATTAATCTGGTTGTATTAAGAAAATGGCTATCTTCTTCAAATAAAGATTTTATAATACGGTGCGGACGCGACTCAACCAATCCGACTCTACGCAATTAATCCAACTCGACTGTACTCACTGGTGGTATTTTGCTATTGATCGACGTCACTTACGATTCAGAAATATTCGTAACATGTGCGACTTTTTTTTTTGGAAGATTGACGCAGTATTCGTTAATTATGATAATTATGAACGATAACTAACATGAAGCGAACATTCTTTGTTTTTTAAGCTACATTTTTCCAGATCACCAAGTTTTGCTTCCAATTCAACAACAATTCGTAAACTACCATTTTGCATTTGATATGTAGTATAACTTGGTATTCGAAATGCTTCATTATTAATCAATATCTGACCTGTCATACCTAAAATATGTTTCTGGACAGAATAATGCCTATATTATTAACAAAGTTAGCAGCATTCATCATGTTTCCCTAATTTAATTCGAGGTAAAATTTATAAATTTCATTTCATTAAATTCAAAATTTATCATTTTATATATTTATTGTAACTCATTTTTTCCATTTCCTTTTGCTCTGAATAAATTATGCCGTCCTATTTTTATTTAGCTAAATTAAGAAATACAAAAAAAAAAAAATATTTTGTAGGAAAAGAAAAAATCCTAAATTAATCCTGTTTAGAAATCAATTTATCAAAATCATTATAAAAGAAAAAATGATAAAACCTGATGAAATATAAATTTTTCAGAAAAACATTTTCTGAAAATTTTTTAGAACTGGTCTTTTTTCTCTTCTTTCTTGTTTTGCAATTATTGATTTGAATGGAAAATTTTTGTGGCATTACCTAAAAATTGACGATTTGTCATTTTTTTCCAAATGAATGACCCATTTCTGCAAATGCGTTCATCACCGGTTATATCATATGCATCACGCAACGCAAGGCCATACAGAAATAATGCATCATATAATGACATGTAAACAAGTGTCGCATACTGTAAACAAATATTGAATACTGTAAAACAAATACCGCATACTGTAAGCAAGTATGAAAAATTGTTGTATGATTGATGTCTGTTTCTTTCTTCTGTTTTTTTTTCTTTTTTTTTTTTGTTGTGATTAATAGTTTGAAAGCCTTTTTTATATCTTTTAATCTTTCGCGCAATAAAATAAAAGAAATCGAAAAAATGAAAATGGAAAAATTATTGACTAATCATAGAACTATTTGTTAGTTCATATAAAAATTTTCAGTATTCATTTTGAATTACAGTTCTTCAAGTTTGTTCTTTAATTGTCCTTTTTCACTTTTTTTTCGCAAAAATGCTGAAAAAAGAGGAGAAATAAAAATTAAAAAAAAATATGAGAAACGTACATGTGAAGAAGCTAAATGACCGGTTTCTTTGGAAAATTTATCCGCAAAATGTTGAATTAACGTACGATCATAACCTTGAGCTGTTATTATGATTGCATTTTCATAAGCATTTTTTAACAAATGCTTATCTTTAGCATTTATTACTTCCCATGGATAGTAGTCAACAATCTTAAAAAAAAAAGCATTTTAATTAATGAAAAAATAATTGAAGATGATATTTTGAATATTAACGTTTTTTTTCTCCTTTCATCAAAAATTTGACTTCATATCTAGGTATTTGATTAATATCTTAACTGCAAGAAATTAGTAATTAACATATTATGATTGATGATTAGTTCAAAATTTTCGTGAATTTAGATTAGAAACAAAGAAATAGTATGGTTAGTGATTGTTTCAGAAAATGGCAATAATAAAAATAAATTAATACTTACTTACTTAAAAATAACTTACATGAGAGAGCCATGGTAAAATGTAGACATATTCTGAATTTTTCATATTTGCTTTTAAAATTGCTAGCATGAAATTGGTACAGTCACTGAGATCCATTCCCAATTCGACCACAATTACTGAATATTAACAGTGCTTAGCATTATTTCTAAATGTTTATATTTAATGGCTTAATCATTTAGCAGATAAATTACTTAGAAATAGAATATCAAATATTGCAATTGCATGTTTTATTACCGTTAAATGCTATTGATGTTAGAAAAAAAATCACGATAATTACTTTTAAATTAGTTATTCGAATCATTCTTTCATTTATTGGTTAAATAAATTAATATAAATAGATTCATTGATCGATTGTTTTATCATTATTTTATTGATAATAAAATAGTAATGGAGCAACCAAGATAAAGAGAATATTAGTTTATTAAAGTAAATATTTATTAATTTAGATTTCAATATCGTTGAAATAATGATAAAATAATCAAGTAATGAATTTATTTTTAATGTTATTAGAATAGTAATAAAGCAATAAAATATTGAATCCATATCTAATAATACATACATACGCAGACGATAACAATTTGCTTTGCTAAGTTTTTTCATTTACAAATTCACTGTAGTATCGGATGGATTAATGTGCCATATCTTCAAGTATACGGTACAAAGCCATAATTATTTTTGTCTCACCGTAACATTTCATTGTCAATTTGATTAGCTATTATAATAATTCATATATATATATTAGCAAATA
>JAOVVO010000671.1:0-45097 GCA_028564675.1 Onchocerca lupi | reverse complement strand
AATTTTATTCTTAACAAATAGTAAACATACATTTTTTGATGTCCACGAGAATCGTCTGATTCATCATCCGTAGTTCGTAGCCGATCCATATCTCCACTAGGTGCAAGTGCCAACCGCTTCCGGTCAAGATCAGGTTCTTCTCTTCTTCTTGATGTTCTTAGCTTTAATTAAATAAATATTTTTATCTGATAATATTTTGAAATTAAAAAAAAAAATTGCAATTAAGATTAAACCTACTTCACGCATTTGATTAATCCTTTTTCCCAAGCTGTTTCATTGCCGTGCGATCCCTCATTTTCGTTCGATGTTGAAGTAGACGGATAAACAGTAAGCGTACTGATGCCAGCTAAAGTAAGGACAAAAATTCAAGGATTCATATTTCCATTATTTCAAGCTACAAGAATTGAAGAGGCTCTATATACTTTTTATTCAGCAACATTAATATAAAATTCTCTCTGATATGAACAAAATATTCATGATTTCATCGTAATCTAAGAATCCAATGCAAAACATACGTTTAGTGAATTCTCTACTCCTACTTCTTCGTGCTTTATCATATTCGAACGCTGTGAATAATTACTTCCATTTGAGGGATTCTGTGCTGCTACCAAACCATCAAGTCCTGGTTAAATTCATAACTGTGTGTTTTTTTTATATTTATAAAAAATTACCGTATACTTCTTTATATGGTAATCTAAGCAACCAAATGACTCGATATTTTTATTGAATATCGAAAAAGATCCATCCTTACGACTTTAAGATTAAAAAATTCGGATTTTGGAGCAGAGTCAGTTTCTCTACAACGACCCAGTAACGACATAGCGATAGCAGCAGATCGTTAATCAAAGATTCTCTACGAACAACAGCGGAAAAAATAATCTCGTGTTGGATATTCTCAAATAGTTGCTTGTGCTGTGAAGGAAGAATCACTCTTCCGTCTATCAATAAAACTTTCTGCAGAAGAATTTATCTCTATCACATCAATAATTCAATTTTTCCGATAATTTGTTGGTGCCATGAGCTGGCAACAAAGGAAAGAATAATCCAGTGATCAGTTTACCTGGATATACTTTGACATTGTTTGTTACAAAAGTTATTCGTCCATCAATCAATAAATTTTTTCTACCAAAGGACTCATCTCTGTCACACCAACATAAATAAAATCAACTTTTCGCAAACAGCATTATTGAAGAAAATGGAATCAATCACCTTTTTCTATAATATTATGTGATAGAATTCTCTTGACTATTTAATAAAAAAACTTCAGGTTTAATAAATATTATTGTATCGATGAGTCTTTTGCTACATTAGTATTGTCTCAATTGTAATCTTCGGCCAAAAAGATTACTTTCTTAACTTCTTAGCCGAAATTGTCGCTCTTAATCTCTTCGCCGAAAGAATTCGCTCTCTAAGTACATTTATTGAAGGATTTTCTAAGCAAATTTTTGTCTAAATACATAAGTCGAATTTCAATGAATGAATGAGATTTGCACGTGATTCGAAATTTATTCGGAAAAAAGTTCTTGCAATCCATAGCATTACCTATGGAATCTGATCCAATTAATCTATACTTCATATTTTGCTTATTATCCAGTAACTCAATCTATTCCATACATTATATCGATATTATTAAATTCCTTTGCGTATGTCTTCAAACGGATCGTTTTTCCATATAAGCAATTGGATTTGAAGAATATTTGAAAGCAAATATCAATTGCTTATATAAAGAAAAATGATCCCTTTGAAGAGATTTGCAAAGGAACATCCTTCCATTATAACAAACCAAAGAGAAAATTGGAAAATATAAAGCGGAAAAATTTAAATCAAAAGCTAAATATATATTTATCGAATCATAAAATCCATTTAATATCACGCGATATTTTATTTATTTTTACAGCATATTAATGAAAAAAAAATACAAGATTCGGTTTACTATCGATTTTCCAACAAAGATATATAATTTGTATTGGCCGTAACTATTCCACGAATTTCATCTGTTTAATAAGATATAGTTTTTACCCCTATAGGTTGCGTCCGTAAAATGCTACTATTCGAAGAGGCAATCTGACGAGTTTTTTTTGGCGGCGAAGCAGGTAACGCACCAAGATCCAAATTAATTGCCAGACAAACAGGTAAGATCAGTGGACATGTGAGGATCTCTGCAAAGTTTTCAATTTTCAAAAAAAAATTAAAACTTTGGAAAACTTTAAGAATTGTATTTAAGGTGAGAAAAGTAATGAATTCCACTGAACTTCTATTTTAATAAAAAGTCATGTGGGTGAAAACGTGAGCGAAATTTTCGTATTTTTTTTTCGCAGATGACGACCTTTAATCAAATAGAGCTTGTGGTTTTAGCGAGAAATTCCCTGAACTGCAAAATGCTACTTTTTCTTTCTATTTTACAAAATGCAAAAATTTTATAACCATTGCTATTCTACAATGGTTATTTTTAAAACAAACCTTTGAGAAGAGGCCTTTTGTTCTCATTAACATCCAAGATAGAATTTACCAGCTGCTTCAAATCATCACTCCAATGTTCAGAGATTGGATTATGCCTTCCCTAAAAAATAAAAAAAAAAAATCTGATTCTTGTAGAGACAAATTCATGGAAATCCTCTTCAGAAAGACTGGCATGATTACATTTCGTTTCATTTATGATTTGTAAACAAAAAACAGGAACAAAAATTCATCTTAATGAATAAATATGAATCCACGAAAAATGAAACTTACTTTTGTGATTTTCATAACGATTGATGGTAAATTTTCGCCATCAAATGCTCGTCTTAATTCAGCAAGTTCATATAATACACAGCCCAAAGCCCATAAATCGCTTTTCTGATTGTATGCTCTGCCTTAAATTCTCAAGCAATTTAATTTGTAGCTTGTTATAAATAAAGTAGAGCTGAAAATGAATAATATAAGAAGTAGAATAGGAGAAAACCGAACAAACAAAAAGAAAACAAAAAAGGAACAAAATGTGAAATCCAACATTACCTTCACAGATTTCTGGAGAAAGATAATTCGGTGTGCCAATAATGGTCGATGCTAAACTTCTTGTAGACAATTCTTTACTAATTCCAAAATCACTTAATTTAACAATAGTTCGTTTTTTATTTAACAAAATATTTTGTGTTTTCAAATCTCTATGTAGTATTTGCTTAGAATGCATATATTCAAGTCCAATAGCAACCTGCAAATATTTTGTCAATAAAAAGTTTTCCGATCCTTCATTAAACAGTAAAGAAAATGTGAAAATAACAATGACTGCAACAGAAATTGCAAGTAACTGACATCTGCTATAGTATTATGATCGCTGATTCAAGAAAACAGAAGTGAAATTGAAATTCTTAATAAATTCAATCCATTTATGTTCGAATTTATAAACAGAGTTCGATCAAAGATTTATGCACCGGCAAAAATGCTTATGTTTTTTCTTAAAATTTAGTCCCCAAAAGATTTTAGGACAAGCAAAGGCATCCTTTTAATTCCGTTTTTTCAATAATTTCCTCATGTGTTAGCAAAGACCACCTGTGTGAAATAATTGAGTACGATACTCTCAGCAAATTTGATTCCTTTTTGTTCTGAAATCATTTTATCCATTGTTCCACCTTCAGCATATTGCATGACAATTGAAAAAGCATTTTCGGTCTGTAAAAATAATCAAATTATCATCGAAAGACGAATTCAGAACTGCCAAACATTTCTAGTAAAATATGTTAAAAATACTCGGTTAATTTTTGTTCAAAAGAAAACGGAATACAATTCAAGTGATCTGGTTTTAGCGATCAATAAATAGAACCTTGAACGACTCATAATATCCAATAATGTGAGGATGATGAAGGCGCTTCAATAAGGTTACTTCGCCTGAAATACTTGCATAAAAAGGCTTGGAATTATTTAAAAAACACAAACATATCTATTGTTTGCTGAACTCATGGTTTTGAGAGATGAAATGTCTAACATTCATAATCCATTTCATCAATTATTCTCAAATAAAATTAGAAACAGATACTGCAGGACTGATAAAAATTTTGAAAGAACAATGAAGGACCATAAAGAGTACTGAATGAAAGCTTGCTCCTGTAATAATGACCAGAAATCCAAGAAAGATAGAAAAACTAACCCATGATTGCATTCTGTTCCTCTTGCGCGAGTCCTTCTAAAGCCACTGTTTTGATAATAACTTTTTGTCGGAAAATATCATCTTTTCGTTGACAGAGCCAACAAACTCCATGAGCACCGCGTCCCACTACTGATATTTTCTCGTAATCGTCCATATAAACCTGTTAATTTTCATTAAACTGTGAATTTATGGAGATCGATACATACAATAATTTGGCGTTCGTGGTTTCAAAAATAATAGATGAAAAGCTAGAGTGAAATTTCTAATATCGAAATGCTAAATTTGATACAATCAGCTTCATCTTCCATTTATTTAATCATAATGTTGCCACGAGGAGGCAGAGACAGTTATAAAGAATTTCCAAAATATACATCGGGAAAGATGCAATGCTTTGGTAAGAATGTCGATGTCCCATCTTTCCATTACCTTTTTCTCTTCAAACAGGAGTTATTTCAGGGCTCACATTCAATTCGCAACATGCACAGCGTGATGGTCAATTCATGAGAACACTGTTCCTCATCTTTTGAATACTGATTATATTATGATACGATGAGGTGTACGTTAACATGAAAAAAAGTCGTTTGGTTAAATAGAAAGTGGAGGAAGTCCTTGATAGAAGACCGCTTCGCAAATTAATGTACCCTCAAAATCATAGATTAAATAAAATAACATTATTTGCAGGCATTACTTCAATACACAATAAATTTTGTAAATTCATTCCAATAATTTGAATTCAATGAATTTATTTGACGAATTTTCCGACGTAACATATGAAATTAATTCTATCCAATATGGACCTAACCAATTGTTGATGTGAAATTGAATATCTAAAATGAATGGTTATCGGGTCGATTATTTATCAAGTCAGGTGTTAAACGTGCTGACATGCTAACTATTCAAGATTCTGAGAAAAAGTATTTCAATTTTCACAGAAATTATCTTACCAGGTGCATCCACCAATTGCATACAGTATTATCTCCATACCAACTATCACTAGCCAGGCCTGTCATCACGCAATCGTGAATGAACATCGGATGATTCACGATAATTGTTATCTCGCATCTCAACAATCCAAAAATCCATAGTTCTCATAGAATACACGACGATTTATTCAATTGTCATGATGAACGCCTATACACACACACGGCGATAGACATCTACAGGAACTGGTACATACTCTGTCCGAGGATGTCCTAATTAAGCAAATTTACTTATGCTAAAGCATGGTTGGAATATTTGCTTATTTTATATAAGAAAGTTGCATAATTAGAGGCAGTTTCGGTACAATTATATAAAGGCAATTTCAAATCCAACATTCAGTTTTCCTTCAGTCAGAGCGCAAAAAGGTCGTGTAATGTGCTGCTTGTCATTGCTAGTATTTATTTGGTGCAAAGGTAGCGAGGGGGATAAATCAGGATGTTTTGGAAGTTAAATTCTTGAGATCCCGGGAATACTTCACATTGCTCAATTGTTATTTTCTGACTTCTTGCCTCCTAACCGAAATGGAAGAGTATTCTTAAATTTCAACATTGCAGGATAATCTAACATACAATGGGTGATGCTCCACCACCAGAAGGTGCACCAGCAGAGGGTGCACCACCCGCAGAAGGTGCTCCGCCAGCAGAGGGTGCACCACCAGAGGGTGGAGCTCCACCGGAAGGTGGTGCACCTGCACCTCCGGCCGGACCACCGACATTGAACATTGATCCACCAGCTGCTCAAGTACCTGCTGCGGGTGGACAGTCAGTGCACCAGATCGCTAATCCAAGTGGTGTCCGTTTGGCCTTCAAGGTGTTGTATAATTTTGAATTTTCGAAAATTTCCATTTTGATCTATTTGTTGAAAAAAGAGAAACCGTAAAGAACATTTCATTTGTAGGTAAAGTCAACGAACAATAACGATTACCGTCTGAAACCAGTATACGCATTCGTCGAACCGTCTGCTGCAATTCCACTGGAAATCACTCGTACAGCAGGACCACCGAAAGAAGACAAATTTGTCATCCAGTTCAAGGAGGCAGCTGCAGATGCCACCGACCCCTCAGCTATTTTCAAGGAAGGACCACCGACCGGAGAAGTTACGTTGCCCATTATGGCCCAATAAATATTTAGCTTCTTTCTTGGATATTCTGGATTGCAACCTATCGACACCTACTTATCACCAAAGAATCATTCCTTCTAAATAATTGATTTGCGATAAATACGCCTCGATCCACTGAAATAAATTTTTAACAATAAATCAAAATCCATGCATCAGTATGTGAATAATGTGTATTATTTGTGTAACTTTCGCATTTCCTCCGAGTTTCCCTTCTGTCACCGCACTATCGCCATCCCATAATAAATATTTCTGATGTCCACACACAACATTATCATTTTCAAAGATAAAGAGATGAAAGCAGCGGAGATGCAGGAGATGCACATACCTCAGTGTCAAAAGGTCATACTCCCCCTCCGCTGACCCATCTCTTCGATAACACCGATCCTCATTCAACTCCTCATATTCAAATGAAGAGAATAGTTCACCGGTTATGACGTCAAGTGTTTATTCAATAGATGAGGCGGCAGATTCTGTTGGCAAGGCCTTCGCGAATCGTTCAAGAGAAGCCAAAGATCACTTAACTAACTATCACTGGATGTATGAATTTGTAGAAGGTAGAGTAACGTGAATTATAAGTCGAAGAGCCGTTTACCCAAATTTGAAAGTGCGCGTAGAGAGTTACGAACCGCTTACATGTGATTGGTGTTCTCGACACTTTTATCAAATTTTGATTTTTGATATTGTTTTCTTATCTTTAGGAAGATTCGGGCACATCTTTACTCAATTTTCCAGATGTAAATTTCACCGAAAAACAGTTGCTTACAATAATTATTTTTTGGGGGAGGTCAGTGTAATGGATCAATTCTAATATTCTGCGATGCTGATGATATTTCGATAAAGCACCAATTCATTTCATTATATAATATTTTGTGTTATGCATTGAGACCTGATTTGACTCTTATTAGCTCTCAGATGAGTCAAATCAGGTTTCGGTCAGATCCCTAAACTAGATTCTTGTCAAATCAGGCCTCTAAATCATCACGTTATGTTCAATGAGCTAACTCATTCAACAATAAAGAAATTTACGATGAAGTATCTATCACAACACTTTTATTTTTAGAAGTATACTAGAGAGGATTGTGAGTTATAGAGTTAAATACATTCCTTGACGTTAATTGGTATATTTACATTAAATTTAAATTGGTAAATTTTTTATTTGCTTCAGTAAATTCACTTAGTAGAAAACGATCAAGTCAGAATATGTTTTATTTTATTGTTTCTTGGCAATCTGTGGCAGGCGGACAAAGTTCTTTTGCTTTGCAGTATGTCATGAAGTTCTTTTATTAAATTTTGTGCTCACTATTCCGTTTTAGATTTTTCTAAATTTTTAAGATAATCACATGTCACAGACTTTCACCTCCCATGGATCTTCAACGATTGCTCTTACCTAGTGTATGTCAAAAGAGCTGTACGATTAAGTTGGAGGTTTTCACGAGACAAAATCAATGGATTGTCTGAAAGATTCTTCCATAATGCTTTGAAAATTGATGCAGATTTCATAAAGGTAATATTCTCGTTGAGGTTAGTTACTTTTTACGAAGAAACTTTGTGCACTATAGGTGTTTTTAAAACATAATTTTCATCAGTCTGTACGATTTAGCATTCAACTGCGATGCATTCTAAAGTCCAACCTTCAATTTTTCTTTTTTTTATATTAACATATGAAATTATTTTTTTAGACTATTTTTTACAGACTGAGGAATTTTTATTATTCATCGTTATCATCCAGAATGTGCCTCTTTGGATGTAACGGAAAAAATGATATGGAACATACGTATATCCATGTTTGAAGAATCGGTTCTTTCGAAGTAGAAAAAATTTATAGAAAAGTTTGGCTTGCTGGTAAAGTTGAAAAAAGTTTTATGGTAATTAATTTCTTCGTTTTTTCAAAATTTATATATTTATTACAAAATACTGAGATGTCGAAGACGTGAAAATGTGTTTATATCATGAAAATATTTTTATTTTTACATTTTTAATTCTTCATTGAAAATTTCTGCAAAATTTTATGAAGATTTTTATATTAAAATTTCTACACCCGAGACCTTCAATTTTTTATTAGAATCAAAATTTCTATACTGTAAGAGGAAGAATAGTAAAAGAAATTATAAATAGATTGGTTTTTCAGATCATTAAGCAATGAGAACCGTTTAAAGATAACAACTTTTTGCGATATTGATGCAAAAAAAACTGCCACTGTGGGCATTATGAGTATTTTGTGCCAGGCCAGCCGAGAGTTTTATTACAGTCCCAGTTATCTGAATGAATTTTCACATGTGAATAAAGTATTATGTTCTTTATTCTGGTTATATTTTCAATTATTTATAATAAATTTTCAGCAAAATAACTCAGTACGATTAATATTAATATAAACTTTCTATTACATATAATCTTATTGCTCTATGTTGAAAATGGATTTTCTTGACTGCAAAAAAGTAAGAAGAAGGATATTAAAAACTCATAAAATAATCCAAGGAAAAGATTGTTTTTATCTTGGATAGTTTTTTCTTGTTTAAAAGTAACGGGAAGCAATAGATTAAATGAGTACAGTTAATACTGATTTATACCTACTATTACGTATAATCTAATTATGTTGGGAAATTGTATGAGATAAGCTGCTTTTATTTACGATCTTACTTGATTATTGACAAAATTAATAATATTTTGTAAAAATTATTTGAAATGAATTTTTTCAACTTCTTCCTCCCTAATTTATTTTGTGTTCAAAGTAGTAGTTTATTTCATTAGCACTGAGCACTTCTCAACATAATGCTAGAGAAACATTATAACCATCTTTATTGATTCTTCACATGTCAAAATATTTATTTATTGTTGACTTTGTAACATTTCTATAAATCTTTTTAATGTCTTTAATTTTTTAGGTTTTTGAGATGTCAGTTTAAAATGTTCTTTTTAATATAAGCTTTGACGATAGACGTACTGTAAAACTGATATTTTTTATTGTGATTAAATGCTTGCGCTTCGCTTTATATGTTTTTTTGGTTCCTTAATTCGATGCTTATAAGTAGCGAAATTATTATCCGTTCTTTTGATCTTATTTACAAAGCCAGTATGTTTTGGTTTGCGATTTCATTTTCATTGCCGTTAATCATCTGACATTTCATTTCCATTATTCTTGTATGTGCAAAGACATTTTATAAGAGTCTTTTCTGTTTCAGAATTTGATTCCGAAATTTTTTCCATCTTTTGATTAATATTTACCTTTATTCATTGTTTGTTACCATACTGGAATAACTGCTTCAAATTTACACAAGAATAAAAAAAATGAAACTGAACAACATGATTTTATCTAGTAAGGTTTATTTTTACAGCTTCGCTGCCAATCACTTTTAAGACTATGTTATTTCTATCGCTTGATCCCAAGGGGAAATTTTGAAAATGATCAGTTTTAATATAACAGAGTTTATTGTTTGTGAATCTATTCGTTGTATACTGCATCTCGCCTAATTTTCATGTATAAAACAATTCACAATTCTTTTGAATTTATTTTCCTTATTGATCTAATATGTTTTGATGTCATAGAGAAGCACAATTTCAAGATGTCGGTTTCAGTGTGTTATCTAAAGTGAAATTTATAATGGAACACCACTATGAACATCATCAGAAATTTAGAGCTCTTGTTACATCCGCCTCTTATGTTACTGAGGTTGGCAAAACCTATCCTCATTAAACTATGTTTGAATCTACTTCAGATGCTTTAAAGCATCTTCTTATTTTCTATTCATAGAATTCACAATTCGTTTTCTGAATACCATTGCATTATTTGTCACAGCAGTGGATCAGTTGTTTTAGTAGTGGAAAATCTTGCATTTAAGGTCGGAATTGCATCGAACTCAAGCTTCAAGTCTTTATTTTTCAAAACATTTTAAATGATTGAAAAATTTTCGATGAAATCAATTATTTTCCAACGTATCCACATCGTATCGGTTTACAATGTTATAAGCATAGAAATTTGACAAAATCAATTTTGGTTCTTATAGATGATGACGGTTGCGCGGTATTGCATTCGATTGGCCGTTTGCCCGCAGTCCATATTGTGGAGGGGTTTAGCAGCGGGAGTGCCGTAAGTTTAATATCCTAAAGTATGAAAGAAGTTCTACAATAAAGTAGATTATGAAAGAGAAGTTCGATAATAAGTCATAAATGTAGACAAGTCTCGAGTCTTTAGTTTTTGGCCTTAATTTAAATTTATCTAATAATTTGATATGTGCGTACGTCATAAAATTAATTTCCAAATTTAATTCAACTTTAAATTTTGCAGAGATGTGAAAATCCGTTTTAAGAATAGAGGTGAAACTTTGGAAGCTATGGGTAAAATAGGCCAATCATTGTATGAAGTAGTGGTTAATGCCGATTTGCCTATTGATGGTTATGGAGCATGCGAAGGTACTTTAGCTTGCTGTACGTGTCATGTTATCCTCGAACCAAAACATTATAAAAGGTTTATTTGATTATGGAGTTTCGAGTATAAAAGGTTTATTTGATTATAGCGTTTATTTTGATTATGGAGTTTCGCTGAAGAGATTTTAATTTATCAACAGGGATAAATTGTTATCCATTATCCATAAATTCGTAGAGATCTCCAGTAAGTTCAACAAATTTTCCAGTCCCACTTTTAGTTTTAAGGTGAATTCAATTCTTTCCAAGATCCATTGATAGATAGTTAAAATCAGCTAGTATCTGTATAGTAAAGTTCCCTAATTTAGTGTTTAATTCATTCTTTATAGGTTGCCTTCGCCAGTAGAAGATGAACTCGATTTATTGGATTTGGCACCTGAAGCAACGGATTTTTCACGTCTTGGTTGTCAAGTAAAGTTAACTAAAGAAGATCTACCGAGCATAGAGGTCATTGTGCCATCCGAAGTTCGAGATGCGAGAGTCTTGATTGACTGAACCATCCTATTGTGATAGTATTCTGCATTGTATGGATTGAGACGCCGTTGTTCTTACCATAGAATTCAAAACAATGAAAAAATAAACCTGATCTTGATGCTACAGAAAATAGTATATTGAAAACTGAAGCATTTAGAGCATTTAGCTTATCTTTATAGAGCGTGTGCTTTTACAAAACGTTCAGTGAACATACCTGTCAAGAAGTTATACAGACAGTGAATGCCCAGTCCATCATTTATATTTATATTATTAAATTATTGGTAACGAAGACTGATATATAATTGTTGAAGTTTTGTTAAGTATAAAATGACTTGCTATATTTGATAAGGAGATTTTTATCACAATAAATATCATTAGAAAACAAATCAAGAACATTAAAACAGAATAATCAGATCAAGTACACAGCTCTTGGGAACCATCAAAACTTTTTAATCAGAATCCGAACTGTTGTGCTTTTTACGCTTCTTCTCTTTTTTATGTTTCTTCCTTCTCTTTGCTCGTTCTGAATCCGAATCACTGGCATGCTTTTTTGAATGCTTCTTCTTCTTTTTTCTGGAACTAGCAAAACGTAAAGTCAGAAATAGAGGGAGATAAAGATAAAAAAGATATACGAAAAGCGGAACTATGGTAAACGCACCTTTGCTTTCCGTCCACGAAATCCATTGATGCTGATCGTTTTCTAAAAATAGTGAACTAAGCAAAAGTACTAACTAATAAACACTTGGAAATTTCACTTACGCATGATTACTATGTTTATATTGCAAACCTTAATGTTCAATAATTATTACATTAAAGCATTTCGTAAAAAGTTCAGTTTAAGAAACTAAACTCTGGATCAGAATGCCACTATTCTGATCCAGAGTTTAATTCATGAAGCTTTTACATTACAATCGAAAATTTTGAGATTGCCATCTAAATAACTGTGCAGTTTAAGTGAAAATTACGTTAAATGTTTCGTACCAACTTTTGAGATGAAAAATGATATAATTTCTTAATATTTTTCATATAATCTGTTAAATCCTTCTTCCCGTAAAAATAGGAATATTGAGAATACTTAGTAGTATTTCATTCGGTTAAAATAAGTTCGAAAATGAACAAATGAATATAATATTGAAATAGCAATAAATTAGCAAATTACAAGCATTAAGCAATCCCTCACCTTTTGCGACGTTCATTACTTCGACTTCGTCTTCTAGTCTCTTCCTTTCGTTCTGTAAATTTTCGGCGTGGTGGAGATCTGAAGCTTCAAACATTTTTAAATTTTGCTTGAAAAAATTTATTTGAATTGAAAATTATGTCGGACAACATTTCACTCGCAAATTGCTCAGAAGTATATTTTATATACTCTCAAAAAGCATACTTTCCAGTACATTACTTAGTGTTTATTCCACTAAACAATAATCCTGCCGTTCAATTTACTTCCAAGTATATTTTCAGTTTGATTTTTACAAGTATATTTGAGAAATACCACAAAGAGTTATAGAAATTAATTTGAAATTAACTGAGTAACTCCACATTTAATAATGAATGATTTCGACAACATACCTGTTTGGAGAACGATAACGTTCCTTTTTCCTTTCCATTCTTTCATCATGAAAATGTCGACGTGTAGGGGAACGACTGTGTGATCTCAGCTTTTCATCCTTGAACTGTTTTTCCTCACCACGCTTTCTTTCAATTCCTACAAATAGTTTAAACTTAAATTCATTTGAAAACGATTTCTAAAAAATAATTGTAAAATAACTGTGGAAAAAAATGAAAAAAATAACTTTTTTCTCATAAAATAACTTTTCTCAAAAAAAGTTTGAGCTTTTTGATCTACATAGGATTTAATAAATTTAAAATTAAAATCACTCATTCTAGGAAATCGGCAATCATACTTATTTGGGACCAGAGAAATCTAACTATGGGCAAAATTAACATTGCTTAACAAAATATTATAAAACTACACTGCAAATCTATAAACTCTAACCATAGTAGAGCAGAGACTTTGGAAGACTATAATCCCAGTTGAGTAAGAAATTTGAAAATCTAATGACGTCAGCTTTGAGCTGCATTTTATCGTACATTGGGCTATAATTTGATACTTGAGCTAATAGACAGCAAAACCAAGTTAAATCATACTATCATCTTCTTTGATACGACCGCTTTCTCTGCTTTTATCACTTTCTCGATCTCGATTGATATCTCGATGGTTTTTATGTCGTTCATCATCCTTTCTGCCTCGTTCACCCTCAGTGACAATTTTGCTCTCTCGATTGCCGTATCGTCCACCAGTCAATGAATCGTATCGATTCTTCCAATCTGATCCAGCAACTTCAGCAGCCGCACCGTTAGAAGACGAAATAGTGATATTTTTTGCCTGAAAATTTTCAAAATGTCAAAAGAAAAAAACTTGATGAAGAGTATAATTTTGAACATATAAAGGACTATCAAAATGAAGAAATAACCATTTCCTTTCTATTTCAATCCACAAGGATTGACAAAACAGAATCATCTTGAATCCCTTCTAACAAATTCTCATAGCTGCTTCGAAAATCACGAAAGAGATTTTTGATATAATGTATTTGCAGGGAAACACGAGTAAACCAAAAAAAATTAAAAATAAAAATGTTAAACAAAGCTATTCTAAACATAATAAAAAGATTGTTAATTCGAAAACCAGATATAATATCCGATGCAAACATAATTCAATAGAAGATTAAATACTTTTTCTTGTATTTCCTTCATCTTCTTTTCTACTAGTGATGCTGGAATGCCATCTTCGCTACTTTGTGCTTCAATTAACATACTCCACAATTCACCTGCAATGAAATAGCATGACTGCATCAATTAAAAAAGAATTTTCATGTTAATTTGTTAATTTCAAGATCAAGCAAATATGCTTATTATGATATATTTAACACGGACTTTGAGACCAAGCCGATTGATTAAAGAGATTTTTTAATATTTTAAATTCTATTTTGTGCCACCAATTTTAAAATGCGAGCGAATTCATGAGATATTCACTAACTTTATAAACAAAGCATTGGTATTTCAGAAAGCCTAGGACAAATGATGAAACGATACCCATAAATTCCCGAGCTCGTCGAGCATTGAGAAAACCAGTTAAATTGATCTGCATCACTTTTGGATTCAACGATTTCTCCTCCAGCTGACTGAATACATATTCAATGACAACATCGTCTTCTAAGCCCAGAATATCATTCAACTTGGCAGTAATCCACGGTTTGAGCACATCCAGATTCACTCGATCCATGCAGATCTTAACCTCACAAACTCACTCACGATCTCTTCAAAACATAACAGTTAGTTTACAAATGAATATCAAAGCCTATACAAAAAACTACATCATGTCAGCTGTCTCATTTTCTTGATCCCTTCCATAACTCGAAAATATCATTCAGAACCTTTAAACTGGTTGTATTCAACTACCAATGCATATCCCTTCTCTCCTTTACCTTATGTGTTATAAAAAAAGATTGGACAATTTTATGTTGACAAAAATAAAGAAGCAGCGCTTCGACAAAAACAATTCGTTTCACATTTAAAAAAAAAAAAACAAACATTTAACATTAACTAAACAATCAATAAATCAATAAAGAAATAATATTATGTGAGTAGTCCAATGTGCATGCAAACTCGTATAATAACGGCTTTACCGCAAAAAGACATGATTGCTTAGTTGACTTGCGATGTACATACGATACTTCATCTCGGGGGAAAAATATTAATAATACCTTCTCGTCGAGTGCTTCTTCAAAACGCATCTGTTTTAGTAATTTGCGTTCCTTATCAGTGAATCGACTATCTTGCTCGCTACTTGTTCCGCGATAAAATCCCGCATCAGCCATCTGATCTTTCTTTTAAATGAATAATTTCGTTGCTAAATGGAATAGTTATTTGTGGCTTAAGTAGATAGAGTACTATCAATAACACTTCAATAGAAAAAACTCAGCGAAACATCATGAAGACACATTCAATATAATAAACATCTCTGAGACACAACATTCAACAAATACGTTGACAAATGGATTTTTAGGGAAAGAAAGAGAAAAAAAAAATAAAAGCTTTACAAAGGCATGAATTAAATTCAAGAATGATCTGGAACACCATTCGATAAACACTGAGATTATAATGCAGCATCGGGTATACGAAAAAAATATATATATATTTCAAAAAACTATATACCTAAAATTGACTCCTGAAATGCTTTTTCGTATTTTTTATGATTCAGTTAAAAAAATCAGCTATAATTACAAAAGTTCTGGACCATAATCTCTCACTGCACGCATGAATTAAGCATAATGATTACATTATGAGAACAACCATAGTGAATCGAATGGTACCACTCATCATGCCAAAGATTTTCCCGACAAGTGGTCATTGGATACCATTATTCAAAAACATTTTCCGAAAAAAATTACTTTTAACCATCCAATCCTAAGTAAACTTTGCTATAATTATCCATCCAGCGTCGCCAAGTCTAATCTATCCCGTAATGATGTCACAACTACGTGAGCTGCTTGAGAGGTCAACTCGCGATAGCAACAGATTATCAAACCAATGGTTTGAACGGTCCAAGCGGGAAGATGCGCAACAAATAGGCGTAGTCGGACAAATTTCTATAAATCGATAATTGAAAGCATCGAATTCCTAACATTGTTCCACAGCCTACTCTAGCTCTCCCAACCACCAGAACTCCCGAGACTTCCCAGTCACCAACTTCCATCTTCGTCCACTCCCCATATTGAGCGAAAAATCGAACATAACCGACCGACCATTTTCTGTCAATGTTTCACGGCGTAGGCAAGATTTCATGCGAGTTGTGAATGTTATCCCATTGCGGCAAAATATGGTATAAGTCTATTCTAGACTTAGATGTGATGTTGATAGCGGTTATCAGTTCGTTATCAACCAAGTTACATGCAATTCTTCCGAGATGCTGCTTCATTAAGCTTGTAACAAGCCAGTGATCTTTCTCTTAATCGAACAAATTGCTCTGCCTGCATTTTCCAAGTAGAAATGTTCTTTTCAGTTTCAGAATCCAGAGAAGTGTGATTTGAACTATACAATACTTCAGATTATGTGATTGATTGCTTCAGCTATTAATCTAAAATCTTACTGTTGAAGGAACCGAATCTTTGAATCATTGATTAATGTATAGCTTTTGCAGTCTTGATCTGTTTTTTCAAATTTTCAAGGTATTTTTCAAGATCGGAGAATTTCCCTTATATTTTATACTTCCTGGCTTTGTTACTATACTTTTCAGTTTACAAAAAGACTGATCATTAAGTTGTAAAGATTCGGAAGCCAGAATAACTTTTATGATTTTGACTGTTATCTGGACGAAAGCCACATTTTCTCCTTTTTTGTTAATAATGCAGTTCTGTTTATTTTCAATGAATTGTTTTTCTTTTTTCACATTAAATATAGGCAGATTATCCGAGACGCGACTTGCCCTCATAAATGTATAATAAAACTTAAAATCAGACTTATTCAGTGACAGATTCTCTTCGCTTTAATTTATTTTAACACTTTATTCAAAATGTACAGGAAAGCTACAGCCAAACACAAATGAAGCGATTACTCTTTTTCCTTCAGTGCTGTAGGAGAAGTAAAGAACTGTATTAAAAATGAAATATATTAAGAACAACATAACAGTTGAATTCTTTTTCATATCTCATCCATGAATGATAGTAATTCTGGAAATATTCATAAAAATGCTTGATTTAGATTTCTAGAAAATGTGACCTTCAAATAAAATAACGCTTAGAATACATGGGAAATTAGGGTAATCAATTTAGATTAGAACTTTCTTTATATTTTAGAAGGGACTACGTTGACCTCCTTAATTTTGATGCTTTTCATTCTGAAATTAAACGCAGATTACTATGCTGTACTTCCTATATGATATTTAAATTAACAATCGAGGTATATTTTTGCAGTATGCAAAGTGAAAGAGATGAAATTATATGTTTTTATATATAAAAATATATAAAAAAAATTATATATTTAAATTTGCTAAAAATTAACACCAACAATATTAAATGATTAGCAAACAGGCTTCATTCCTCAATCATCAAGTACCGATCAAGGCATCGAGAGTACATTTCTGAATCTTGCATTCGACGATTCAGTTTTCATGTCGTTCATCGGAACCACTGAATCCTGGATCATTTATATCAAATGCAATGCAGAAATGATGCTTTATAACATTATAATTCAGATCACCAAACTATCATTGACTTTTATTCTTAAATGCTTAAATGGAAATGAAGTTTTGAAATCTGAAGAGAACCAATAAACTCCATTCATCAATAAGTATGATTGCTTAATGGTTGATCGATTTGTGACATGAAACAATTTCAAAATGTGGATATTCTATCGACTCAGCAATGCAAAAAATATTGAAAAGAGATGTAGAATTTCAAGCATCTTTATCACTTTGAAATGAGCTCATTCAAACGGATACCATGTTTCAAATATTCCAATAATAAATTTCAGTGTCATAATATGAATTTTAAAATACAATATTTATAGAAGACTAAGAATGGACATAAATAAGCAAAATTCACAGCATGATGAATTATTTGATATAACTTAAATTTTAAATTCCAGTTGAAAAAGTTCTGAATTGATAAGATGAAAATAAAATGTTGATTTATCAAATCAAAATGAAGTCTTAATAATGTCTCTCATATTTTTAACGCATTCTCAGCTTTACAAATCTGCCCTATCCACTACTTTTAAAATTCATAAACTTGTTTTCGAATTTCACGAATTATTTTAAAATTCTTAAATACAAAGTATGGGATCTACCAACAATATTTTGTAAAAAAAAAAAAAAAAAAAAAAAAAAAAAAGAAGGAAAAATAAGGCGGCGAAACATCGGAAAATTATATAGTTCTTTCTTCTCGATTGAAAAAATCTCTTAATTTTTTCTCGTTTTCCCTCTTTCTTTTTTAACCATATCGATAATTGGACATGGATTCATATATAATGATCTAAATTATTTTCTGAATACAATTTTTTCCATTCTATCAGAAAAATCCAGGCTATATAAAATAGTAAAGGTTCAGTTTAGACAGTGGAAAGAAAGCAATAATAACTTCGAAAATGTTATATTGCAAGGGAATGAAAAAGTTTAAAAACGAGTTTTATAAAGTATTCCAATAGTGTGATAATTGATCATTTAGAAACAGATTGAGAAGCATGTAAAACTATGAAAAATGAAGCATTAGTTCTTTCCATCTTTTTTTTTTCATTTTTCTCATTTATTTCGCACAAATTCTTGGATTTTGATTTCTTTCGTCATCAATTTTTGTTCTTTGATTTGTGTTTATACCACTTTTTCCTTCTCTCATTCTCATTAATCTTTCTTCATCAAATCTTTAACTGTAATTAGATTAAATGACTTTTACAGTTCCAAATCTCAGCCATACATTCAACAGATTGCATAGCACAATTGTTTTATTGAGATTACTTTCTCTGAATAGTATTTCACAGTTCTCTTTTTTTTATTCAACAATTTTTCACGGATGAATGAGAGAGTATTTTTTGTTTCTCGGAATAATTAATACCTTCCACCTACTTCACAAATCAATAATTGACGAAGAATAAATCATCTACGAAATAAATCATCTATGCTTTCTAGTTGCTTTTTTACGACAGGATGGGAGAAAGTCCATCTGCTAACATCGCTCTTACTTTCCTAATCTCCATAATATTATTATGTTATAACATTTATAGCAAAGTTTCCCTTTCATCTTCTCAATTTCCAATGAATAATCATAATGTTTACTTGAAAATAAGTGGTAACTTATTTTTTCTGGAATAGGAGAATTGTCTTAGCCCATCAGTAATGCAGAGACTTTCGATTAGTAAGATAACAACGATTCCGCATAATGATAAAGCATAAATATTGATTAATCTAGAATATATAAAATATAGAATGTCACTTTAGCAATAAATATTAACTTTTTATTTAAAATAGAACTTTTTAGTCCAAATTTTCCATTTCCAAGCAGAACTTTTTCCGCTAATGTTTTATTACCATTCAAAAAAAATTACAGAATGTATCAGGCAATTCATTGGATCGGAAGGAAAGAACAAAATCGAAAGTTCACACATCTTCACAACGAAATATATTCCAACAAGTACATAAATCTCTATTGAGAACTATCTGCAAAGTAAAGAATTGATAGTACAGGAAAAAATCCAAATATAAGTATTCCATTGTTAGCCTTTATAAGGATTGTTAGAGAGAATGACAAATAACTAATTATATATATTAAGTTAATGAGAAGATATAAGGAGAAGTTATGCTATTTGTTGAATTAAGTCTAAAGATTTCCAGTCCAAGAAACAAAGCTGTTTCATATATCCCCTTTCTAAACTCATTTTTATCGTAGATGTTGTCAAGTCTTAAACAAACTAATTAAATTTAAAAAGTCCCCATAACAGCAGAACAATATTTTTGGAGCGCAGGAACAAAACAAGTGAAGTGAAGAATACTACAAAATGCAAGTAAGTCAAACTTAATCAACTTGCCGATTTATACATTTTGTAATTCCCATGGAAACCAATTCTCGATCACAAAATCCCTTAGAGCTATGGCATGCACAGTAAAATACTGATGACAAGAAGAAGGTAAAATATGAAGGATTTGAAAACGATCTATTTGAGCAAATGCTGGATTCTCTTCCAGTTCTTCTTTCCAAATATCTAACGTATCCATCGGTTTACACTGAAATAAAATATATATCAAGCTCCTTTTCAACAATGTGCAATAATTTTAGAATGTGAAATACTCTACTATTTCCCAATTAATGAATTTTCAGACATTAAGATTTTAAAATTTAAAATCTCACAAAAATAAATAAGTAAGAATACACTAACAAAAGAAATTAAAATAATGCGGAAAATTATGCGCTCCTGATATAAAATAAATTTGCCGTTATCATCCCGAAGCACCTTATCAACCATAACCTTTCAGAAGGAAAAAATAAAATCAGTGGTTAAATATATCTTTTCAGTGCATGCATGAATCTCAAATTTTATTACAGCAATTAAGGAAATTTTCTGAAGACTTACAACAATTGCGAAATCATAAGTGACAACTTCGTTAATACGCACTTTCCGATTCCGCAACATTTCCAAAATAGTCCTGCAAAATGATGCATGGAATGCATTTATACGCAAAAATGTTTATATAATAAAAATTGGAAAATTGTTTGGAAAAATATAAATTTCCAAGAAATAAATAACAGAACTAAAAAAAAGATAAGTGATTAAACAGCTTCTACAAATCTAAAGAAAAAATTTTGCTGGTTAATAACTTACTGTTTCTATAAATTCAGCTATTAAAATTTGAAATATATTATGCCTTATGGGGCATGACTGAATGAACTCACCGAAATCTTTGTCTAGAAATAAGTGAGAAGAAAAATAATAGAATGAAAAGCAAACCTAGAAACAGTAATGCCAGTGAACTTTTTAAGAAGAATTCGCCGATCGGGAGTGCGGACGGTGAATGAAAGACGTTCAACAGAACCATCTACATATGTACTCAATCTAAGCTCTTCTTCTACTTCAGGTTCTTGCTGCTTAATGGCTACTTGTGGTGGCTTTTCTCGCTGTTCTTTTTCATTTGCTCTTAATCTGTATAATGTCTTCGCTAATCTGTCAATATCTTCCCTCATATCGGATAATGTTTTTGTAGTGTATTTTTGATCGTTTCTCTTTGCCTTTCTCCAAATCTCGACATATCCCTTTCCCGAGAATTTAGCGTCTCCATTACTGATTGGATTTTCTGCCATTCCGTCAAGGATTTCTACATATGATCTCCTTTTATTTATCGTTTTGGTACGCATATCTGTGCTCACTGATTTATAAGGTAGCTCACTTAAATTTGAACTTAGTGAATGGTTACTTTTGTGAGGTAAAAAATTCCATAAAATTTTAATTCGTCGAACTGACGTAAAATGAAGTGAGGTTTTCAATATGCAGTCCATCCTGAAAAGAACTAAACGTAATCTCACTTCCATGATACAGTCAGTGTGTTCCTTAAAAGATTTCGCTCAAAATTCAAGAAATAAGAAGTTAAAATCAGGTCTTTCATTCGCTAGAAAGCAATATAAAAAAATAAAACAATTAACAAAAAAAACATCTATGTGGTACCAAAGATTTGAAAGATTAGTCGAATACCGATTCTTGATGCACGGAAAATAATGTATAAAAGATATTGTTTGACAAATTTTTATAGATACAATAAACCATAGCGAAAAAGCATTGGCGAATTTAAGTGATTACGATAGAATTTCAAACATGCATGTCATAATAAAATCAATGAAATTTTCATGTTTAAAGACTAAAAATTACGAGGTAGTGGGATTTGGTGAACAGCACCTAATTTTTCCACTATTTAAAAATTTTTTGAAATATAGTGTCACTTGTATTTCTAATCCATTGTTATAGGCAGTCCTTGTACTCTTCGCCAAGTCCTCTGAAAATGATACCCGAACTTTTCCATTTTTCCCGAATGCAGATTCTAGGCGACCTACCTCACCGGTAGAAAGATAAACGTTCATGTTACAATATATGTCAATATTCGTTTCTTTCTTGAATAGAGAACTGCAAATTATGCTTCGTTCATTTTCGATTCGTTCAACATTCCCAACTTTTTTTTTCCGCCGAAATCGACATATCTGCTTGTCATTATCAAGTAATTTTAAAAATTTACCATGGAATACAAACCGACAGCCTTTACCTTGATAATCTAATCTGGATGTAATATAGAAGCTACCTTCCTTTGTATATACAGGTCGTTCTAGATTAAATATTGCAAACTTCACAATTTCATTTAGCTCTTGGACTACTTCATAATCATCTTTTTCTCCAGGTGAGGTCAAAAATTGACACTGTCCAGTAACAGTTTCGAAACCAGTTGAAATATGTAATTTGGAATTCTGATGAAGAATTCCTTGAAAATGCACTATTCGATTCACACTGACCAATAAAAATTGCACACAACGCAATGTTTCTGGTTCAAATAATAGCGTCCGGTTGATATCTTTGGCAGAAACATTGTGGAATAACACAGCTGCTCGATCTCCCATTTCTGCGCTACGTACATCTTCTTTCCAACGCTGCATGCTTTTGATTTTACGCTTTTCTTGTAAAGCTGCTATTTCTACGTCCATTCCAACACTGAAATATGGTTCTGTAAAAAATTCTAGTTTTTCTCATAAATTGTGAATAGCAGTATCCTTTCTTTCGAAATGATTTTTTTTTGAAATTCTTGAGATTGTTATTCCGCATAATTTCTAGGACTGATGACCACAGCCTATCAACCCATAATAAATGTTTCAAATTAATATATGATATTAAATATTGCAACAAATAGTAAACTGAATTCAAAAAAAAAAAAAATAGAAAATCATTTCAAATGATTGTAACATGCTAAATTAAAAAAAGAATTTACTTGCATATTCCATCAACAATAGTGCCTGTCATTATTGTACCTTTGCCTTTAACAGGGAAACAATGATCAACAAACATCACGAAATGGCCAGAAGAAATTCGCTGAGGTGTGTAAAGAGCCAAACGCAAAGCATTCATTAGTGCTACTATTGCCTCCTCCTTACGCTTCATTAAGGATATTGGCACAATTTGCAGATTTGAGTTTATTTTTAAGGTAGATGCTACCTTCCTGCAGCGTCTTACCATTTGTTCCAGTGCTTCTTCGCTTATTAAATCAATCTAAAATAGTAAAAAATTCCCACCAAAAATGATTATTTTATTCAATTTATTTTATTGACTATTGAAATCAGAAAGATTTCTGACACAGAAATTAGAAACAGTTGAACTGTTTGATTTCAATCAAGTTTCCAATTCCTTCCCTTCTGTGTTTAATTTTTAAATGAATAAATCAAATCTAAGTGAATTTATATTTCATTTTTCAGATACAAATATTAGCAAAATTTAGGGAGAAAAATTGTTAATAATGGCATAACTTTCATTACGATTATCTTAAATCAAAATAAAAAAAAACACTATAAAACATATACAAAACTCCAATTAAATATTATTGCTTATGATTTGTGATTCATACAAATTAATGATCAACCTTGTTAATGACAATAATAACATGGTCAGGACATAACAGCGATACAAGGAGGAGATGTTCGGCGGTTTGTTGCTCGATTCCTTTGCTACTATTTACCACAACAATCGCCATATCAAAAACTGATGAAGCTGCAAGCACCGACCTGCGAAGAACGAAAATATTCAAAGGGATCACCATAACTCTCAGCAAAAACTTAATGAATTCCTTCCGAATAAAACTACTTTTCTTTTATTCTAACAATATTTTTCTTTATCTATAAATATCAAGTACACTTTTCAAAGGCATTTTTACACATGTTTATTTATAAATTTCATATAAAATTGATGAATGTAACCTGATTAATGACGCATGTCCAGGACAATCGATCAAAGCAATTATTGTATCATTGATGGTTAGTGTGGAATAGCCGAGATCGATTGTATTAGCTCGAAGATTCGCAGTTTTGGCATGCTTATCGAATGCAGCAGTTGAACCCATTACGGACAATGCCTTGGCCAAAGTTGTTTTCCCGCAGTCCACATGTCCCAGAATACCAACGTTCAATGATTTTCGTGCTGCCACTTTGTATCACTGTACTTTTTTTTTAAAATTAATATATTCTAAATAGGATAATGTACACATAAGCGAAACACAAAACGACTATATTTAGAAATTCATAAATTAGTAAAAGTTAACTCAAATAGGTAACCATTCAAACAATTTCAAAATTTTAACTAGAATCTTAAAATGGAATGCTAAAAAACTGAATCTTAGCAGTCATTGAGTCACTGTCAACATGACTGCGATTTAAACCTTGAAAACACTAATTAATCAAACTGCTAATATAAAAGTGAATGAGCAAGCATGATCTGAAAGAATTTCTGGCAATGATAATCATATCGATACGAAACTGCAATGCTTCGAGAGAAAATATCTAAGTAGTTGAAAAATAATCTGGCAACTGAAATGTATGCATTCGTATAAAATTATCCGATAAAAATCCTCAACTGATGGTCAGAAGTAGCGCCTACATCTTCTTAAAAAACAGTTGTTTAGGATACCGTTTCTTCATTATTATTGAACTGTTGTTGTTAATCAAAGATAACAAACTTAATAACCGTCCTACAGCATTCACATTTGCATCATCAAAACAGCGCAATATAGAGCCTTCAAAAAGAATTCATGATGTGAAACGTCAAAATACCCAATTCATCTTTACCAAAAAAAATAGGGTAATGAATGACTACACACTAAATGAACTAAATAAAGATAGGACTGATCCAATATCGACGAAGGATCAAAAATAGTTGAGATAAAGTTTTATTGTTAACATGTGGCAAAAATTTATAAGTGACATCTCAGTGAAGATTAGTGAAATTTGAGACCTTTCGGCATGCCTTTTCTTGTCCTTTATTGGATGCGATTAAATAAGTTTTGGGAAGATTAAAAAAGTTAAAACACCAAAATAAAAACAATTTCGAAAAATGTAATTTCTTGCCATTTATCTACTATGGCCCACAATCCACTTCCTAGATATTTTCTTCCGACGTTTTTTTTCATTTCGAAATCTTATATTATTCTATTATCACTGACTAACCTCAAGGAATGTGTACCATCAGCATGAAAATTATATCAATTTACAAAATTACCAATAACAATGAACTTGATTTCACCAATAGAAAAAAAATAAAGTGATGAAGTTGGTTTAATGATAAGAAAGATCTTGCAGAAGTCAACCTCGCCTCGGAACAAACAACAAAATAAAGGAATGAATTTGGAATTATTACGACTAAATCAAACAAAATGACAGACAATAAAAATGAAATGACAACAATTATGGATCGGATTCAAAAATTCAAATAGTTTCAGATACAATAATGAAAACAAAAGAGGAGCGGAAAAAAGCACAATGTTTGAATGATACTGAAATAATGTGGTTTCAAACACAATATTTCATTCAGAAAGGCACAGATACAATATCTTTTTGAACAAAGATATAATAAAAAATTGACACCGAAATTGAAATTGAACAGCTTTTTGTACTGCACCACCAAATTGATCATTTCAAAAAATTCATATTAAACGACACATCGAAAACTTGAGGGCTGATAATCACTGTGTTATATAACCATTTGGATTCTTTACTTGCCAATTCCATAAATCAAGACACATCTCTTCAAGGCTATACTGACATTTCCAACCAAGTTTCTGGGCGGCCAATAATGGATCACAGTAAATGCAAGCTATATCACCTGGTCTAGGAGGACCGTTTTCTGTTTTTACCTGCAATTCTAAAATTTGAAACTGAAAACAGAGGAAATGAAGCAAAAAATAGGGGAATCGTTCTAATTAATTATATGATCAGTGACAATTTACTTTACGCCCAGTAGCTTTCTCGAAAGCAGCAACCATTTCCAAAACTGAATACCCTTTTCCAGTTCCAAGATTATAAACCTCACAACCAAAGTTTTGCTGTTTATTAAGATAATTAAATGCCGCTACATGCCCTCGAGCCAAATCCACAACATGAATATAATCTCGTATACCAGTTCCTGAAGAGATAAAAATTCTAATCCTTTTTGTAAAAACCAAAATCAAAAAAAAAAAGAAAAAAAATTCAGCTAATCTGAAAGAAATTTAATTAATGAACGAAATCTAGTTCCTAAATAAAAAATAAAACTTTTACTATCTATTTATTCACTGTTTATTTCCCCAAGTTTTATTCTTTTTAAAAGAAAAAAAAAATTATAGAAATGCATATTACCATCAGCAGTATCGAATTCAGTTCCAAATATGTACAACACTGGTAGTTTTCCAATGGCCACTTGACTCATGTGCGGCATTAAATTGTTTGGAATTCCTTTTGGATCTTCACCAATGAGTCCACTAGGATGAGCACCCACAGGATTAAAATATCTTAAGATGATTATATTCCAGCTCTAAAATTCAGACAAAATAATTCATTTAGTTAAGGTAAAGTAGTCATACAAATTTATTTCATGCTCAAAGCGAAATTTTTTTCTTGAAAATTTTATGAGTTAATTGCAGTTATCTCTTACCTTATCAGCGTTAGCTAAATCCATCAAAATTTGTTCGATCATGTATTTAGTATGACCATAAGGATTAGTAATATTATATCCCACAGGATCAGTTTCTTTGATTGGTAAATTTTTCGGTGATCCATAAACAGTTGCACTACTTGAGAAAACAAAGTTTTTGACATTGTACTTTCCACACAGCTGCGAAATACTTTTTTAAAATGCATTTAAAATCAATGGTGAAGAAAGGAAGTAGTAAACTCGGAAAAAAATTATTTCAAAAACAAATCAATTCAATACATGGAATAAAAAAAGAAGAATGTACAAATCGTACACACAATATGAAATATGCTGTACGAATTTAAAAAATAAAACCTTGAGTAGGACCAGTGTTGCAGTGAGATTATTACTATAATAATCAAGAGGCCTTTTTACCGATTCACCAACTGCCTTCCAACCAGCTAAGTGAATCACACCATTAATCGAATACTGCAAAATAAATGAAAAGCAATGATTTCCGCATCTATTTTTGCACTTAGGAAAATGATTTATTAAACATATTTGCTAGAAATTATTTAAGCTATTGAGTTATAGTTAATCATAATCAAAGAAAAAAGCGAACTTTTTTAAAAACGGCCTCCAGTTGCTTTTCGTTGCTACAATCAGCAAAAATAAATGGCACTTCTTTGTTTATAATTTGTGAGACACGTTTTAAGCTGACAGCATTCCCATCACTGTCTTCAAAAAAGAACTTCACTAATAAAAGGATTGAAGCGAAAAAATACTATGCAAAGTTAGTTTTAAAAAATATGACATGACACAATTATTTTTTGGAACTTTAGAAATAATTGTATTACATTACATTTTCAGAATTAGTTTTGTATAGTAGTATTTTTGCCATAAAATTTGGCATACACGCATAATTTCCCTAGTTTTTCATAACTTTTTTAATTAGTCTAGATTAAATTTCTTGAAGCTATCTCCTATTTAGCTGGTATTAACAGCAGTGCATGTTGTAGTGGATAAATGAACCTTGCACAGAATTCGAGAAATTATCGACACAGATAACATCATATCCAGCTTCCAGTAACTCCAAAGCAACATGGCTTCCAATAAAACCAGCAGCTCCCGTTATCAAAATTCTCATTGGCAAAGACACTGCTTCTGAAATAATGAATTAATTACTTGAAGTCCTCAAACTTCTATCTTCTAGCTAATACACAATATCAATTTCATAAGCAACTTACAACCATTAGTTACTTCAAAACAGAAGGATTTATGACTACGAAGTCAAAATTTTAACAGTCATTTCTCCGCACCTCCGTACGTTATGTTTTGAAAACTGAACAACTGGTAAATAAGCTGATTGGTTATGCCTCTGCTGATGAATATACCAAAAATGTAACAGTGTTACAATTGAATTAATCAACATTAGAATTGGTAAATATCTGAAGAGTAACACCTACCTTCCTGCATTTTATACAACTATCAACGGTACGCAAATGTGAAGGACATCATGTCACTATCAAAATGATGTAGTTAACATGCCAATTGCAGAGAAGACCAAAATGAAAATATAAGACCTAATCCAATTCAACTCTTTGAATTAGATCCTTTTAGGCACCAATTAAACAAGCTTTAATAAAATTGCTCACCAATCGTATACATCCACATTTCAATTAAAGTTTTATGCTTAACCTTCATATATTAATAGTACACCAAAATAAAAGTCAGAAAATAAAAAAGGGAAATATTTTCATTAATTATAATGCAATTATCACTTTATGTACGTTAACGAATATTACTGAGACTTGAAAAAAATAAACGAAATAGCACGAATTTCAACGCAGACGCATTTGAGCACATAAATTCAAATATAGCTAAGAAAAAAAAGCGAATGAATTCAAACATTATAGAACTATTCATTCTAATTTGATTTAAATTTTCCTTGGATTTTTATCGTTTTAATTTTATTTCTTGCTTATATCTTTTCTTCAAAATATATTCTGGTTTCGTCAAATACATTCTGCACATTAATATATTATGGATTTAAGAAGGATATTAAAAAAAAAAAAAAAAAAAAAAAAAAAAAAAAAAAAAAAAAAAAAAAAAAAAAACTAGAAAAAAGCCATAGAATCAAATTAAGAGGGAAAAAATCAAAACAACAAAATATCCAAGGAAAAAATATCAGAAAACTAAAAAACATAATTAAAAGAAAAACGAAATTTTTTTTAAATAAAAAAAAAAATGAAATAAAGCAAAAAAAAAGTGCTTTTTTTTATTCATCTATTATCTCCAGATGGGCACAAAATCAGCCATTATTTGCTGAATAGTCAACTCACGATCAATCACATCTTTATCTAAAACTGTGATCACAGCATCTGAATTAAGTTTCACTGCTGCAGCATTTGCAACAGAAGTATCTTGTAATTCCTTTTGCCCAATTGAAGCGTATCCTATTTTATTTGGTATTTGTTTCTCATCTGTAATTTCTAATATTTTCGAAGACTGTGAACTCCCGCTTTTGGTAGAAAATATTTCTTCGCCATGTTCGGATCCAATTCGTATGTGTTTTAAACTAGTATTTTCTGGTGATGGATATACTCGCTTTCTAACAACACTTTCAGCTGATTCTATCCCAATATTTTCATAAGTTTCTATACGATCATCATTGAGTTCGTTATCAACTGCAGTGCTGTTGGATTGTACCTCCGAATTCTTTGGCATAATCAACTTGGTCGAATTCTGAAAACTGTCGAGGTGTATCTGCTGGTCGCTCATAACAATATCACTTAACTTCTTCAACAAATCTTCCTGGGGAATGATTATTTGAATACGCGGTCGCGAAATGGAAGAACACAGCGCTCGGCCCACGCGTACTTCATCGCACCAATTTTCGCTACCACTGAAGATGCTTTGTGCAATCTAAAAATGAGTGACGAATTCATTAATTTTATGAAAGTGACAAGGCAAAAATGGGTAATATATCAACTCCCCCAATTATAACCTGGATAGGCGATGGCACCAATTCATTATTCATAGCCAGCAGTGAGTTCAGCAACGAGAGCGCCGGTCTACAGTTTCGTTTTTGGAAAACTTCCTGACAAACTAAATACTGCAGCTCTATTACATCCTGAACATCCAACAAATAGGATCTCAATTCCAGCATTGCACCCAGCGCTTCAGCGTATGCTTTTCCATATTCCTGAAATTGAAAATGATTAAATAAACACTTCACCAGAAATAAAATATAGCTATATGAAGGTAATACCATAGAATTCTAACATTACTTTATTTAATATTTGAAGTCAAAACAACACATTGGAATATCTTAATATGCTTGCCTGTGAGTTCAGCTGATGCTTGGCAGAACGAATAAGGGCTCTGAAAAGAGTATTAACACTCAGATTTGGTCCCAATTGCACATATTCTTTTACTGTTTCGTAATAAGCTTCACTTGGATAACAACAATCACTGATAAATGAGGAAATTCGTCGTACAGCAAGATGTGCACAACTTCTAGCTTTTAACAGGAAAGTCCTTAACCATCGAAAAATAGAATCTTTTTTTTCGATATCAACAATAACTGCTGATTCACATGCGATATCTAACCATTCGTTTATGGCAATTTTGTCACCTGAAAATCAGGGCAAGTACAAATTGGATTGATACAAGTAGATTTTTGACTTAATCTGTTTATATCAACGTTTAGTAATTCAATAGCTGATAAATAACAAAATAAGTTCTCGAAATATCTAATCAAATCTTTAACAAATTCAAATACTAAACAATTGACAATAACCTCAATCACTAACACGTATAATTTTATTTGATAATGTAGCAAACATGAAACAAACCACTCTCGTGAATAGTTTCGAATAAATACAATTTTGTATTTACACAACTTTATACAAAACATTAAAGTAATACCTGGTGAACATTTCTCCATCACTTCTGTGTGTAGGTTAAATATTGCAGAAATAAATTGCGAAAGGTATCGCTGTACAGCTGTCTCAAAACGAAATAGTACTTTCTCACTATTATTCTTTTCTTCAACAATCACATCATTTAACATATCTTTCATTGTCTTTATCAAGATGTAATCATACTTAGTTCCTGCCCACAATGCATATATATTGGAAGTGAGTCTATAAATAACATAACTTCAAGCAATGAAACATTATGTCAAGTTTTAAATAAACGACTTAAAAATCAGTTTAATGCTAATTGAAGACTGCTAGTATATTGCACACCTGATTTTTGGCGAGATATTATGCAATGAAAATGACTGAGCTGAAGTTCCATTAACAATCTTTAATTCAATTTTTTTTAGTTGCCATTTTAGTTGACACTTGGAAATTTCCGTATTCTAATCATCTCGCAATATGCAAATTTCTCGCATTGAAAGTGATTTATAACTATATAGATCGAAGTACGCTAAAATATCTACCTCGTAATGCCTTCGGAACAATTTTCAACACTGAAATCCACAGCACGTGAACAAATATAAGCCAAAGTTTGTTCATTGAAACCTTTGAGCCACGGAAAACGAACAAGAAATGAACGGATAAAGTGCAACAGAGGAACACTAATTGGTTGTTTAGCAGCAGCGATCAACCTTTTCTAAAACGAATCAATTAGAAAAAGAGGGAAAACATCTCACAATAATTTTCTGTACTATGTACTCAATAAATAATTTTCTGTCTCCATTCAGTAGAGATCAAAATAAAATATAATAATGAAATTAGATGAAATACTGAAATTTGAACAAAAATCCGAACACCTGAATCCTCGATGAAATCGTTCTCAGCATCTCTTGATCACAAGCATAAACTAATTTTGCAAGCAAAGCCCATCCAAACGCATTCACTTCTGATAATTTTCCGCATTCTTCCACCAATGGAAGTAATTTCCTGTCTAATTTGATTGGATCCGTAAGCGTTGCAAGTACATGCTCCACTCTCTGCCGCTCCATGTAACTAGAAGAGCTACAAAAACAGAATTCTGGAATCAATTTAAGACTTCATTTCAACTGTTTCTAACACATACTCTCTGTCAAAACTTCTTTTCAGAAAATATTCAAGGCTCTGAAAAAAGTATTTCATCAAATTAATGCTCACGGTACCGAATAAAATATATAAATTTGTGTTCTTATTCTAATGATTGATTGCTCATTTCATTATATATTCTCTTCGAAAATGTATCCGAAGAATATCATCTATTAACAAATAATCGTAGCTTCTAAATACTATTGCGATGACAAAATGTGCAACATTAGAAGACCTCAGCAAAGAAAAAAAATTTTATTATTATATTATATATACATGCAACATTAAAAAAAATTGAAACCAATAAAATGCTAAACACAGGGAATACAAAATATTTATACTACTACTTCCTTTTAAATATTACTCATTTTCTCTTGGGCAGCTTTTTTACGGGAAGCTCGTTTCAATAACCGTCTTTCTCGCTCGAATTCTTTCATCCTCAAGATATGATCATCATACTCACAGTTCTGCCATCCATGATATTGATCTATGCAGTAATAATGCGAAAACGGAACATACTGTCGCTAAAATGTTAGATATTAAAATATTGCAAAAACTATCAGAGTGTTTTGTTACAAGAATTGTAGTAAATCGGTCATTAACGGCAAGTTTCTGCCAACTTAGATATTTTTTCATAAACATAAAATTAGTCCGAATTTTTTGAAGGAAAGAAAAAAGATGTAGCAATGCAAGTAATTCACAAGTATCCAAGATTAAACTCTAAATGTCTTATTTTCTCTTGTTTTCACTTCTCATTCTCAAAGACGGCTGAAGAAAAAATGAAGAGGTCATATGTGTTTATCTATTTATCATTAAACTCCTATTTCGTAAAAATTAGGATTATCCTAATCATATTTCAGTTAATGTTCAAATGTTCTGTAGAGCATGGTAACCTGACACTTTTTGAGATTAATTAGTAAATGAGCACAATAATCACGATCGCCCAATTCCAGCTTCCAGTGATCCATTTCCTCCCACGTTGCCTTCATTTCACGCGGTTTTCGTCCTTTAGGAAATCCATATAGTGGGTCAAAAGTGGGAGGACGATCCGTTCGAGGTGAGACTTCTGGGTCTTCTAGTGATACAGATAACCGAGTACCCATTCAGCTTCTTAGCATCTACTATAAAGAGAAAAGTGAAAATTGAGCGGTTACATTTATTTATGTAAGCAGCGCCTGATAGAATGTTAACAAGTAGCACAGAGCAAAACAATGATTTTAGCACTTTTTTTAACCTGTATTCTTTACAATTTTTATCAATATATAAAGACGAAGAGCCACATCCTATCTTTTATTTGCCCATAAATAAAAGATCATCTCCTATAAATCCATATCCATAATGAATAGAAATGAAAATTACTGTAATATAATGCATATTTACTGGTCACTCAATGACTCATGTTTCAATTTCCCATGTGTTGAACTTCTTAGCATATCACCATAGAACTATACTCTTTACTAATCAATATATATAGACTGGACCAAACTGATGAATATTGGAGTTTGTCCTTGGAATCATCTAATAATATCCAATTGATATTTACTGAAAAGCTCCCAGAATAGGTAATTAGCACCACTCCCACTTGCATCTCCTAATAGTCTCAAATTAAAAACTATGCATGCTTTGAGAGACATCATCAATAACATCAATCTGTTGCTTTCTGTTGAAATCATCATCTGGCACATCGCTTTTCGATATATTGATCTCACTATTCTACTTGAAATTATGCATTTCACTGAAAAATTAACCTCAACTATTTCGCTTGAAACCATAAACTTATTCTGGTCTCAATATTAATGTTATGAAGTCCGAGAATGGTAGGACACTGCTTTGCGTCAGGTTAATAAACAGTTATATCCACACATCATTAGAGTATATTTGCATAAAATTTAAGTCAAAATATTGTCTCCACAATCGCTTATAAACACTTTCAGGTTTTTGCAGAGAATAAATCATATAATATTTGGATTTCTAACTGTGTATAGCTATATGAACTGAGTCAAAAAGTTATAGAATGACTTTCGCAACTAATAAATTGGAACGGCTTCAGGTCTCAGGAATCTACTAAGATATGAAAAAATATTTTATGAACGATCTCTAGAATTTGCAACAAATCAGCACAGAACCATAGTTTGTTTTATACTTGAAAATGAAACATTTGATGCTGCTATGGAGAGTTTGGTCATTCTTAACTTAACAGATACGTTGACTCTTGCAATCAGCATCTCGCATATTTTATCTATTTATCTAAGATGTAAAGGTTGCCAACAAAGTTATCGAGAACCGCTTACAGCGTGATCACGTTTTTTTACTCCCTCTCTGATCTCATCTATTCATCCTTTGCAAATTATGGGCTACCATTGCATTTATTATTATTTCTAATCATAAAAAGTTATATTTTGTTGCCATAAACTTGAGAAACTAAAACAGAAACATATATATTTCATATCATATATGCAAATATATAGCGTATATAATTCCCGTGCTTCATAACACTCGTACAATCATAGAAAAAATTTGTTTCATAACACTAACACAGTCATAGAAAGAATGTACGACCACATCAAGGCTAATTCCCAACCCAGGCTGAGTCTAGGTCTCGAAGATATGACTTAATGACAGAGCATAAAGCAGCCAGAATCAGACATACCTCATTTTCAAAACGCGACAAGGGGAGGTGAAATTACGTTGACAAAGACGATATGCTGTAACTTTTCCCATCAATGTAACGTAGTGAAGAGAGAAGTAGTAGAAGTGGAACTGTATCTCAGGTAGATAATCCATCTGGATTCGTCCATCAAGTTCGTAGTAATAAATACATTAAGAAGACAGAACAGATGGATAAACATTGCTGATTTTATTTTACGAAGTTGAAATGTTGCCGGATGCTTACCTGTTTACTGTTTACCATATCTGTTTACTTGTCTACTTGATCCAGTGGTTACCAGAGAATCAAAAAAATATGTGTGTCCTAGATCGATATCCACTATCAGCCTCCCCATCTGTTAGTTAACGGGACAGCTCTACCAAATTTGCGTGCATTCAAATTTTTGTATGAATTATGAATGCCATTGTGCATTGTTTGGTATGATACTTTTGATTTTTTTCAAAATTCCTAAATGCTAAGAATGAGAGGTAAGATGTCTATTTAGTCTTTTGGCTTTGATATTATCTCGAAATAAATTTATCTAGAAAGTAGGTTGAATAATTGTTGCACACAAACAATTTTTTGTCCACGTGCTTAGTTTCTTTACAGAGAAAAATTATGATATTTGCTTCTTTGTTCGGGTAATTAATAAGACAAAAAAAAATTATTAAAAATAGACTGAAAAATGATAGATAATGATAAGAGACACTAAATTAAAAAGAGATAAGTATGTTCACACTATCTAAACATTATCAAATAATGTTATATTATTTTTGACAGCGGTTAGATAAGTTGAGTCGCAGAAATGGGAGAACGATATTTGAAGGGTCAACTAAAAGGATGAGTAATTGAAATGGGATTAAAATTTCTCACATTTGGGATTGTTTTTGTCCTTTTAACAACTGTTGTAAAATTATTCTATTTAAAATGCTATCGAATATCCTTTACATGTTTATTTCAGGTTAGGTACTATATTGTGGTACTTGTAAATTGCTGAACTGTATGTACTTCTTATTTTTCCCTATCCCAACAACATGTGTGTTGCTTCACTTTTATTCATCTCTAATATATTGCTCGGTAAGTGATTCTATATTATTATTTATTTCTTCTTCATTTATTATCTACTTTATACCTGAAATAATTGTATAATATTATATTGTATTGAATTTACAAACAACTACAAAATCAATATTATACTGATGTATGGTTATATGTCTGTCCTGTTCAATAAAAAGAGCTCACGCTGCAGTACAAACTTATTTTAAGAGTTTTCCCCTCCAGCACTCAATTTCTTATTAACCACGCAAAAACAGTAACATTTAAAATACAATTAGACCAGCCTTTTTCAAGTTCAGCTATGCTAAATAATTTATTTTCAGTAGGTGGCTTAAGCAGGTTCGTAGATTGGTATGAAAAACTCAGTTATGAGCCATTGGTTGATCGAAGAAAACGGTCATCTGATGGCTTGTATGCACCTCTTAGTCTTCAGTTCGCTTCACATAATAGGTATGTGGAACTCTATTTGTTCATCGATTAACTGGATTATCAATATATTGTATTTAATTTTCTCAGCTTTATTATATATTTCATGATATTACAGATCATTCCATTTAATTCTTCATTCACTGGACGATAGTACCAATGTATTCAGCGATAATTTTATTTTTGATGTCGACGGGAAAGATGAGCACGTATCGATGCAAGATTTTTTGGTGCACGGCCATGATAAAAGTGAGCATTACTTACTTTTGTTATCTGAAAGAGCTGCATAGTTGGATGCATTAGTGCATTTTAAAGAGATTATTTAAAAATGTGATGGGAAAGAATAATAGGGACTGAGGACGAAATCACGGTGGAAGGTAATGTATTCATTCTCCGTTTCATTTTAGTCTTTCTTTCATTATGCCAAATTTATTTCAGATGATCCAGAATCCATATTATATGGTTCATTTCGTGATGGGATATTTGATGGACACATAATTTATAGTAATGGGGAATCTTATACCGTTGATAAAATCGATCGGTATTTACATTGGGAACATAGACCAAAACATTTCCATTCCATTATTTATTCAGGTAGGTGGGTGTTCTACTCGTCACTCTTTTTCGTTATGTATATTTTTTTATTAAAGTATTACATGAAATTTTGTTAACTTCAGCAGCACTATACATTCTGTAGCAGCTTAATTTAAATTAAAAATTATGAATGGAAATCGATTTTATTTGGAAAGATTTTATCAGCATACTATTGAATGGAGATCATAAAGCCTGTATTGCTTTTCATTCATATTTTAGACAGCTCAATCAATTTTTGGAAGCAAAGAAAAAAACGTTCGGCGAAAGAAACCAATCAGGATTGTGGGTTAGATCACACAATACAACAGAAGATGGAAATTATACAAAATGGCGTTATCGTTGAGGATGAGGAAAATAAGCAGTCATTTCGAGGCGGTGCATTTGATGAACGGTTATTTATTAATCATTGCTATGTCAAATTTAATTTAAGTTTGCTAAAAATATTGATAAAATTTGAGGTAATTTATGGAGTTTTTCATCAACAAACAAGTTATAGCTATTTCTGGATTTTAATCTTGAAAATTTCAGGTATATATTTGAATCACGATCCAAACGAGCTGCCAATCAAACTAAAACAATTAATGGAAAGGAAATTTATAAAGTCAGGTCAGTAAAAACTTCATCACCCTATTTTAATTTTTTTGATTAATTGATCACATGGTGTTGTGCTGGTGCCGCATCAGTAATGCACAATAATAATTATTGTAATGCCACCTAGTTTTAGAGCATGTTATGTTTACCTGCAAGCAGATCAGAAACTTTATCAGCATGTTTATGAAAAAGAAGGAAATATGGATGACGTCAGGCATGTTTGAATACAGATTTTTTTTGTAGTGAAACCTCAATTTGATATAATCTCTTTATGAATTTGGAAAATAAAATTTTGTTTTTTAAAGGACCCGGGAAGAAATCGCAAGTCTTTTTTACAACCACATCAAGGCAGTTAATCAAATCTATGAAAGTACGAGCTTCGGTGGTATCAATGGCATTACATTTGTTATACAACGAATCTCGGTTTGTTTGTTTTATTTTTTGTATGATCACTAATTTTAGGAAACGATTTTTTCATTTTCATCTATTTCTGTGTTTTTTATTAGATATAAGAATTTTGTCAAATTGGGAGATTTTTACATTATTTTTTAGCTTTATACTCCTAATACTTGCAAAGATGGTAAACCAAAAGGCATATCTCAAGAAAATCCGTTTTGTGAAGAAAATGTCGATGTATCGAATTATTTGAACCTTAATTCTCGCAAAAATCATTCTGATTTTTGCTTAGCTTATGCATTCACGTTTCGCGATTTTGTAGGCGGTACTTTAGGCCTTGCTTGGGTGGCCAGCCCAAATCATAGTAAGTTCTTATAAATATTATATTGCTTTAAACCCATTTAATACTGGTAAAATTCTGTGTTTTATAAATATTTTATCTTTTATTTTATCGAAAGCAGGAGTTCATTTGCACCATTTCTAATTAAAGAAATAAAGAATCCAAGAATCTAGATAGCAAAATATTTTCAGACACAGCTGGTGGCATATGTCAACAATATACGAAATATAGCGAGGCATCGAATTTTGTTTATCGTTCACTCAATACAGGTATAATTACGTTAGTGAACTATGGTAATCGTGTTCCCAATCGGGTTTCGCAATTAACTTTGGCTCATGAAATCGGTCACAATTTTGGATCTCCGGTAGACTTTAATTTTTGCTACATATTTATTCCGTTTTTTTGTCCGTTTCTTTTTTTAGTCGATTTTAGAGCAATACCTGGAAATTTCTCCAATTGAAATTATATAAATAAATGGATTTCAAAACATATACTTCAATTATTAGCGTATAAGAATAGTTCCTACAAGCTGAGCATTTTATATTTACTATAAATAGTAGGTAGTGTATATTCGCAATCACATCTTGATTTGCTTTTTTAAGTGATTTATTTTTTTAGCATGATTATCCCATGGAATGTCAACCGGGCTTACCGGATGGAAACTATATCATGTTTGCTTCTGCAACTTCAGGGGATAAGAAAAATAATGCGCAGTTTTCAAATTGTTCAATAGCAAACATTACTTTGGTGCTTACCGAAGTATGCTCTGCTTAGCCGTTGACTGTTATGCCTTACCTATTGTTTATGTTTTTATTAGGATGATAACAATTATAAAATATATTTTGCAAAAAAAAGAAAGTAATGGAAATAGTTTCTAAAAGAAACGTGAGTTGTAGAGCTGAAAAAGAGGGATTTGAAATAACTCATATGAAATATTCGAATAAAACTAAGTAATTCCGATTCTTAAGAAAATCCGAAGTAATAATGCAGGATATGATTAGAATGGAATTAAAAATTTGACATTTCAGGTTCTGCAACAGCGACCAATTGACAGTGAATTTGATTTTCGGCTAGGTGGTTTCGGTAATAACATAGGTGCAGGAAAACGAAACTGCTTTAGGGGTACAGCTTACTTTCTTACTACTTTTTCTACATTTTTTAATTTTTTATTTTGAATATTTTGATTATATAATAACATATTCCTGTCCTTTTCAGAAGCGAAGTCATCTTTTTGTGGAAATCAAGTAAAAGAACCTGGAGAAGATTGTGACTGTGGATACAATGCTGAAGACTGTCAAACTATGAAGGACAATTGTTGTAATCCTCGTCAATCTGGACCTGCCTCTCGCTGCAAACGTATTCATTCTGCACAATGTAGTCCATCTGAAGGACCATGTTGTGATGCTTCCAGCTGTCAGCCATATGCTTCTAGAAAGTAAGTCAGATTATTCGTTACGAATGGCGAAATCAACAAATATAAAAGAAAAAGGTCGAAAAGAAATGAAGAAATGAAGAGGAAGAGAAAATTAAAAGACGAATAATGAAGAGAGAAGGCATAAGATTGGGAAAGGAAACGGAGAAAGTTATTGCCGATATTTAGCAGCTTATTTTTAGGACATGTCGAGCAGAATCGGAATGTTTGAAACAGCAGCAGTGTAACAGCACAAGTCCAGAATGTCCACCATCTGATCCTAAAGAGAATGGTTTACCATGCCAAGATTCGACTAAAGTGTGTAATGATGGTAACTGCAATGGCTCAGTATGTGCGCAGGTCATTTTTCTGACTGAATATTAAATAGTAGATATGAGATATCCAAATATTATAATATGTCATCCAGAATACTGTATTGACGTTTGACTAAAAAAACCTTTGTGAATCTCTTTTCTTGAGTTAATGACTAAATTAACTTCTATGTCGTGCGATGGATTCATTTCAACTATTTGATCCAGGAAAAAGGATATTAATCTTGACATGTCTGTTTTTTGCATTACACTACGTTATCACCCACCATTCTTACACTTTTTGTTGTAATATGCAAATATATTGAATCTTATTTTATGTATTTCATGTTGCTATTCTTGCTTGTCATATTTTGAAATATAGATTCAACTATTGTCGACTCTGTTAATATATTTATATTTTGTTCCTATCTGTAAATATTTGTAGGTGGGATTGAGAGACTGCTTCCTGACAGTTGGATCACCAGAACATCTATGTCATTTGGCCTGCGAGGACGAAAATGGAAGTCAGTTATTTTTCTTTATTTTCTCACCTAGTTTTTCTAAATTATTCCACACATTTTTCTTTCTTTTTTACTTTATTTCTGAATACTGAAGCTAGATTTTGTACAGAATTGTTGTGCTTGTAGCTTGCCGTTCTACGCTTACATTACCACAGTTTGCTGTCGGTAAATATAAACAATCTGGTCGAGCAAATAAACCTGGATTGATTCTTCTGCCTGGTTCTCCGTGCAACAACTACAAAGGTAAAGTGGCAAGAATAATATTAACAAGTTAATTTCTGTAATAAACTAAAATGCTCTCTTGCACTTTTCGAGACAAATATATAGAGTACTTTGCTTCAATTCCTTTTTTACTAATGGGTGATTTCCACAATCTTCCTTTTAATTTGATTATATGCACCACATATACAGTTTTTTTTGCAAAAATATTAGCAGAAGCTACAGTATATTCATTAATCAATAAGCGGAATTTTCGTTCTCTGGTTTGATCTTCGCTGTTTCTTAATGTCTTACTCGGCTATAATTCATTTTGAAGGTTATTGTGATATCTTTCGCAAGTGCAGAAGTGTAGATGCTGATGGACCATTAGCACGTCTTAAGAATGTCATCTTCAACCCTAAAACATTGTATGAAGTCAAATATTGGATTCAAGTAACTATTTAATTTCCGGTTCCTTCTGCTTTAAAAATCAAAATGCTTTGAAAATTTTTCGAAATAATATGGATTATCTAAACAAAGCTTTGAAAAAACATTTTATTTACGAACATATCTTTTTCTGTATACAGTTTATGTATATATCTTCAGGTTAATTGGTGGGCCGTTGTTCTTGGTGGTCTCGGTCTCTTACTTTTCATGACACTTTTTATCAAAATTTGTGCTGTACATACTCCCAGTACCAATCCCAACAAAACTCCAGCCTTAAATATTTATGATACTCTCCGACGTCCAAAAAACCTCATTCAACGGAAACATGGCCATGGAGCACATCAGGCATAATTATTTTTATTCTCTTTTTGAAATGTTTGTAATATTAGGTAATTTGAGCAGTATTTTTATTCGGAATTAGATTTGAAGAATTCAAGTATTTAATTGCAATTTTCTAAAGAATAATTAAATTTTATTATTAAGATTGGTGCAACTGTTAGTGGACGACAAGCTGCAGGACATTCGGAAAATAATGTAAGAGTAAATAATCGCGCAGCATGCCGACCAGCTGCTTCAGCTCCACCTTTACCTCCGCCACCAACAAACGTTCTTGTCATAGAACCACCACCGCCCTATACTGCTGCTGTTCCGGGTTCCTCTCTTGCACTTGGTGGCCCAAAACGCGGTCATCGAAGAAATCGTAGGAGAAATGATGTTGAAATGCGAGCTAAAAATCGGCGGAATTAGTAATCAGTTTTAATTTCTGTTAATTTTAAGATCTCTTTTCTATAGTTAAGCGTTGAAAACGGTCTATTTTTTGTTTTTTGTTTCAATTTTTTCTGTCATTCATTTCAATTATAGCTCATATTGTTTAATTGCATAGCTCAGATTTTCATTTTGTTTTCTACGGTAGGCACAAAACTTTTATGGATATTGCAGCTTTTAAATCTCAAGATGGACAGAAATTTATTCGGAAAAGGAAAGGGTTTGTTCGATTCATTTTTTTTTTCTTTAAATTTGTTATTAATCCATATTTTTGCTATAAATTCAAATTCAAAATTATGAAATGGAGCACAGAAGAATCATTTGCTAAAACTATTTTTCAGTTGATACTCTATCAAGAACATTCAGTACTTTATTTGTTTTCTGAAGCCCATTATCGTTTAGGAATGTCTAATACGACTATATAAAGCAAATTATCTTGTGATACTCATTTAATTCAGAATTATGCTTTTTTTTTTTTCTGACAGAATTTCTTAGAAGAATGAACTTCCAAAATGCATTCATTCAAATGCTGCTTTAATTTTTTTAACAGGTGATTATCCTTTCTGTAAATTGTCTTTTTAGATATTGATAATTTTCGAAATGTTATGATAGAATTGTCTTTCGTCGTGTCTTATTTTAAAAACAAATTTCTTTCACTGCCCTCATGTCGATTCCCTCTTTTTTATGCCTGTTTTTACATTCCCTCCCGAAGTGCATCACTATTCATAATTCATGCTTTGTTCTTTTTTTTTTTTTTTTGTTTTGCTTTATCAGCATTATTATTTTCCTATGTTGAAAGTATGCTCTGAACTATATTATGTGATGGTCTTCTCCTAATGTTGCCTTCATTCCATATATAGTTCATAACTTTCTTTTGTTAATATTCTTTTCTGTGTTTTTACCAAGGATTTAAAATGACCAAGATAAGATTTTTTAGCTAAAGCAGGTGATGAAAATTAAGCCTTTACATTATTTGTACAGAATAAGCAAAAATTTATTCTGTTTGCTTAAAGTCAGGATCTGGATATCACGAAATCATGGAAAATTAGAGTCATTTGTTTTTGAAAAATTAATTCAATGTTCGGATCTGACTCATTATTTCGAGTCTTTACGCTGTGGTTTTTATATTTTAAAATGCGCTACTTATAAGTAAAATGTGCTAACACTGTTATGTTCTCTCTATGCAGTGCATCCAATAAACAATTTATATAGCGTATTAGCGCACCAGATACTGATGAAGAGGAAATATTCGCCAGCTCTATAACAGCTTGTATTTTCTTATTTTTCATTGCTTTTTTATTGTTCGATGGCAGATGGAGTCAACAATTTATTAGTAGGCTCCAAGAATATAAATATATTTACATAAAGTTGCGATACAGTATCTCTTGATTGTTTTTTAGCGACACATCGTTGTTGAGGTGAATCGTCGGTCAACTAAGCATTGAAGTTTCCGGAGATCTTCATAAGACTAACTGATGATTCTTATCTATAATATAAATACTGTTCCTAAAAGAAAGTAAAACTAAATTAGAAATAAATTCATGGAGTAATATATTTTCAGTTAAATATTCAGTTTTGCAAGGCATATTATGCGGGAAGAAATCTTCTGTTTTCGAAAATTCATGTTCTTGTTATGGATTGCTAGTATATATAATGGTTTTTTGAAAATGGAATTAAATGAAATATCCAAATCTGATCGTTTTCAAATCATATTAAAGTTCCGGTCCTTTCAAATCAAATTCCTCTAAAGTGTTGTCGCATAATTATTCGTAACGGGAGACGGAATCGTTTCAAAATATCTTGTATGACAATCATAAGTGCAGAAGTAGGAAGAAGAATGAATATGTAGATGAACAGAGACGTCAAGCATTTATTTACGATTGTAATATTCGAGCGATTGCCCTACACAAATTCTTTAATCGCAGAAAAAATGAAAATAGTTAAAGGAGTACGAGATAAATATAATAAAATATGATGATAGTATGACATCAAGATTTTCGTGACTTTAAGAATTCTGTAACATAAGTATGATCACCTATGAGTTTAGTAGCACCGTTCACTTTGTAATGAATCTTCGAATTTGAGACTTTATTTTATACAATTATATTTTTACTCGAAGATGAGAATTACAGATTTCGAATGATTCCTTTTCGCAATAAATTCACATCTGGCGATGATTTGACTTGCGTGCTCTTCGAAAAATTCGTTAATCTTATGTAAATCAATAAATATTCCTTGTCATTCATTTAATCTCTTAAATGAATTTTAGGATATTTCATTTTAAGGATATATTTCGAATTTCTTCAGATCTCAAATAAAGTCAATTTAAGGTTCACCTAGGAATATTCCTCGGATTGCTGCAGTTGAGCTGTTGAATGAAGGAAGACTTATCAACATCAGATCACCTAAGAAAACAATTAGAGGAAATCATTGCAAAAACAAAATGGCTAGCAGTTAGTCGTTGCATATGTTTGATTTTATGTCTGTTGTTTATTTCATTGTTTTGTTTATTTACTAATTCATTTTGTTGCATTTTGGCACTAATTTTGTTTTTTGCAAGAAAGGCATACTTTCACTTGCAAAATGGCTCACATTTTAATAGTTGATTTTACTGCTCTATTATTAAAACAGAGTTCCAAACATAAATCGTTAGAATTAGACAGGAATCGTGTGGATCAAACACTGCAGAATGAAATGCATTTTTTGGGGATTTTCATAACTATAAATCACATTATATTATTTACCTCAGAAGAGTACATTTCGTTCCTGCAATTTCTGTTCTAGTGATCATCTGAATTATCTTCAATGATTGCCACTACTGCGAAAATTTACGTTCCGGCAAAAGAGATGACAAGTAAACTCGATGAACTACTGTAGAAGATAGTTTCAATGTTCGCGAAAACAACTGTATCACTTATAGGTGTTCTTGCATTTCGTACATTGATCCGTGGTTCAATTATGGAGTCGCATTTAGAATAGGTTGAAAATATTCTAGGTATTTAATAACTGAAATTGGACGATGGTGATTAAATATTCGCTATTGATGTGTCGTTCCGCACGATGTTTACTGATCGTTCGACGTCACTTGTTATCGAAAAAATTTGCATTGAATGAAGAATGGTGTGCTAGACATCGTGCATTGAGTGAACTTGGCATAGAAGGAGGATATGAATGGATCACCGCTGTACAGAAGAAATTTGTCAGTGCTGGGATTGCCAGGTATGCTCAAGTTATTTTCAAATTTATCTAAAAAGTATATCTAAAAACATTTTATTATACTAAATAAATGAATTTGCTTTAATTATTTGTACCAGTATGGTTATAAATGAGTCAATCAGTCAAAAGTATTTACAGCATATTAAGTTTATCTGTGAATTATAGAACGGTGCTTATTTTGTGTTTTATGCATTTGTATTGAAAAGTAATCGAAAATATTCGAAAAGCAATAGAAATTGGGAAACATTTCTAATGCGTCATGTGTTTTGGAATCAAAATTAGTTATCTAATTTGTGAAAATAATATTTGCAGTGCGGTGGACGTCGATGCAGCAGTTTGCATAGCAGAAGAGTCAGACCAGTTAGATGATGTGCTAAAAATCATTTACAAATTGCGACACATCGAAATGACTGGCAGGATGCTACCTTCAACAGAATATGCTCTCATCAGGCTGCTTCTAAAACATCATAAAACCGACATCCTTCTTGCAATTCTAGCTGATCCTGTAAGTAATCTACACTTTAAAGAATTTTGCTAATTATATTTAATATAATAAAAAGCGAGAAAATTCATTTCTTCCAAATCCAAATTTCTTAACAGGTAAACTCGGTCTAGTAAGAAAATTTGTTTATTTTATCAAAATTTACTAATTATAATGAGTCGGGTATAACTATCAAAAGTCATAATTTATTATTTAGTGAAAAATTATGTTGATTGTCTTATCAAAGGAGATTTTTATTTGTACCCATACATCTTTCACTTCTTCGGTTATACTTTATATAAAGGTCAGTAATATAACGAGGCGTTTCCTTAGTTTTTTATGATTTCCTCGATTTTCCTTCTTAA
>JAOVVO010000670.1:0-45122 GCA_028564675.1 Onchocerca lupi | reverse complement strand
TTGTCTATAATCATTTTTATGAATCGGATTGTGTGAAATCATATTTCTTAAAATTTTGAGAGGGCAAAAAATTCAATCATAAAATTTCATTACTGGAAAGTAAATGTAAAACTCAACATCTAATATTTAGCAATTTTCACGCATCATTAAAACAAGTAACATTGTAACATAAAGATTACTAGTAAAAAAAATAAGTAATACGAAAATTGAACAGCAAATAAGTCGCTTACTTAAGCATAGATGAAATCTTGAAATGAGATGGAGATCTTGGAATGCGACAGAAATCGGCGGACATGACATCAGATGGCTTTTTCTAATTTCGTCCGGTTAATGGATTGAAATTGCATCATTCAATGCACCCAAAAAACATCCAACAATTGGTCCGGAAAGGATAAATTAATCAGAAAGTATACTTTTAAAACACCGATAACTTGTATTTAATTAATATTTGATATAATCCAAAAAAAAAAAAAAAAAAAAAGCTGTTCATTTACCTGGAATAAAATAACGCTTCTAATTATTGGTTCAAGCCTCTTTCGCTTAACAGCTTTACAACTTTTTAGTGACTTTAGGTCACCATTCTATTAAATTGAGTTCCATCACGGCTGCAATTTCCTTATCAAAGGGCGCATGCGGAATATTGATGAAATGGCTAATTTTTGATATAAGCCTAAAATGAAAATATTAAAGATGTTTAATTTTTTCTCAAATAAGTAACTTTTGACGAATAACTCTTCGCATAGATTTTTTCATAAATAACTTCAATTGCTCTTGCAAATAATACTATTCGAAATTAAAATTATCATTCTGGTTATGAATTTTACCGGCATAAATCCATAATCAACCCATATAAGATGATCCAAAGAACGACGGGCTGACCACAATTGGTAAAATTATATTTGCTTCATTATTAGTATGAGGAGAGAAAATATTTTATATCAATTTAGTATTATGTAGCATTTGATATGTTGAATATATATATTCGTCCATCTAAAATAAATTTAAATAAATTTGGAAACGTTTAATATGAGTTTGAAAATTTGACATATTTCCAGAATGTGGTTTCTACCTGAAAGAATTTGGGACTTTAAAAGACCAGTATTTTTGATATTGTGTCACGAAATATTTTATGTTTCCTTCTATTTAAAAAAAAAAAAAATTGCAGTTGTTTTATTGACCTATGCAAATTATAACATGTTTACAAATTTCCTGTAACTGAATTTTATTTCATGAAGTCAAAAAATGATTATTCAGCAGTTAATAACATAGAGATGATCCATCTAATCATGAATGAAAATTCACCGTTTCAATATGGAGAAATTCATTCATTAACAAAATTTAAAAAGAGAAAAAAATTTTTGTCTTTATAAATCTTTACCAGTAATTGTTAAATGATATTCATTCTATTTCAAAATAATGCAAATTCCATGCTCAATAATGTATCGATAGCAGAAAAATTACTGAAAAAAATTTTGCATCTTCTATATAATTTCAACTGATTGGCTATTCATTTCAGAATTCGAAGTTACAATTTCATTATTAGAAATCCAATATTTTGGAAATTAATTGAATTGTTATATCTATTATATTGAAAATAAAATTGAAAAAATTCATTAAACAAGTAAAACAAATATAATTAAATTGAATTAAAACAAGTAGCAAATTAAAATACCTGAAAAAATAATCCGTTCAATAATGGCAAGTTTAATCTAAGTATAAAAAAATCATTCACATGAAAAATATTGCAAAAAAAATATGCTTGTGCAAAATATTAAGCAGTTAACCAATTAGATAAAGATAGCTAAAATATTTATTACTTAAATATCAAATAATTTTTAATAATTTTATGGGAATGAGAAGCAAAACCCTGAAAGCAAACAAAAAATAGGGATCAGGAATACATATGCGAAATTAACCAGAAGAATCAGATTCAATGAAAATTACATGATCACTAGAACTGAGATAGAAAATGAAATAAAATTAGAGTAAGAAAGGGTCACAATACTGGATTATGTATTATTCATTTATTATCTTAATTTTTTCAAATCTAATATTCTAAAATTTTCTAATCCACAATATTTCTGACAATGTTAAAACAAGAATTTGTGAAATAAACTGAGAACTGAGGGGGGCAGAAAAAAAGATGTGAAAATTTAAAAAATAAATTGAGACAAAAAGAAAGCGAAAAAAAAACACAATAATTTAAATATATGTATTAGTTCCATAGATCATTTGAGCTTTTCAGCCACGATTTTTCGAATGGCAAATCTTCAAGTTCAGAAGTTTTAAAAACTTTATTTCAGTCATTTTTCATGCCACCAATGCAACTATCTATTGAATTTTAATTGAATTCTTTTTATCAACGTTAATAAATCATATTTTAGTGTTGAAAAATCTCCAGCCAATCATAACAAAGAATCTCGATTGCCGAAACATGATATGTAAATATCATAGCATTAAGAGATAATTCACTCGATTTGTTCATTATTAAATGAAAGGCACTCAACTTAATTAAACTTCCCAATTCTTAAAGCTTAAATCTTGTATAAATTCCGCATATAGTATGAGAAAATTTCCCAGCAACATTTCATAGTATTTTACAGATCTTCTGCACTGAAATACGAAACCAGCCAGATTCATAGCATCTTTTTTCTTTTCCCTTTCCTTCACTTTCTTTATGAACGACTATGAAAATTCCTAATGGAAAAAACAATGAAGAAAAAGTTTATTTTCCATCTGCAATAAAAAGAAAAAATTGAGATCTGAAATTCATTTATGCAGATGAAGATTTATTTTGGAGCATAACAAAAAGAAGGTAAACGATAACAGCATAACATATGTATAGTTGACATACGGTAACAAAGAAAAACAATAATAATCAAAAAGCGCAACAATAAGATTTTTCTCCTTAATTTATATCTTCTCTAAACTCATTGTGAATAGATTACGTAAAGGTACTTATAAAAAATATTTTATATCCAAAACTCTAACCATTTTTAATTAAAATGAACTGCTAATTTAACCCTTAATCAGGTAACTGTCCAAAACAAAACCAGATTAAGAGTCTGTTGCTAAACCTATTTTGAAAGCATAAGATATTTCAAATTTGAAAGTTTTACAGACGAATAAGCACAAAATGAGATACTGATTTACCTGATATGAACATAGAATCATCGAATATATCCAGAATCACCAAACAGATTCATTACACTGCAACAGCTTAGAATATCATTCTGCCTTAGTTTATTACCAGTTAGTCAGCTAAAGAATTTGCAATTAAAGTTCGATTGGAACTTTCTTGTTGCAAATTCTCAATAGCTTTACCTATAGCTTTCAAGTAAATTTTTCAGTCTCCGAATTGTTACCATCGTCATCATCACTAAGATCTTCGACATCCTTTCCAATATCGGAATCGAATCCGTTATAATTACTGGCAGCATTTTGCAATAAACTATTATAAGCCACCAGAAATGACTCAATTTCATTTGATGCCAAACAAGCCATAGCGCGCTGAAAAAAGGCATAATTAAGCCAAAATAAATTCTTTTTTCTAAAACCATAAATCCTTTTAAAAACTATAAATTCTAAACCTTTTTCCAAAAATTTCAAAACTTCTTTCGACATATGCATTTATATACTCTAATCTTAAGTTTCACAATGATTCTAATTACTTGTAAATCTTCAGAGATTTATAGATAAGATCTAAAGCCTATTTCAGCATATCAAGGATATGACGACACATGTTAAAAATTACGTATAAATAAAAATTATTAAGTGACCAATACAAATATGACTAATTTGCAGTGAGCAAAAAATGTCCATAGGTTTCAGGCAGTTCGACTAAATGACGACGCTGGAAGTAACTGCAACTATGTAATACTGAAACTGCTTCAAACTCATACCTCAATGATTCGCGATGCTTTTATCACTTCAATATGATGCAAATGAAAAGTCAGTGAAATAATAGTTAGCTTACTCTATGAATTGTTTGTAAAGTGAGTGGCTCATATTTCAGCATAAAATTTGCATAATCAATCCAACATTCGTGTGTTTTACTTCCAAATTCAACAATCATTAATTCAAAAGCCTGTGTAACAAATTCCATTGACATTTGCTCCGATTTCAATTCATGTTCGATAAATGTTCGATGAACTTCGATACTGAAATAAGAATAATATTTAATGACTAATCGGTAAAAACTTTGCTGAACCGAATAAACCAGAATAAAAAAAAATTTCTCTTTATTCTTAATTAGATATGAAGATTTAAAAGAGAGAAATGAATAAATTACCCAAGATGCGGTATCATATCATAAAATAACTAGATTATTGTTGTAGATTAAAATCTTACTATGCTCAATTAACGAATTCAACAAGCAGCAAAAATCTTTTCTCCTTCAATATTTGTAAATTATTAGATCATAATTTTAAAATTACTAAAATTGCAGTAGATTAAAAATAATTGATAAAAGTTAATAAAGTTTAACCGATCATTACCGAAATAAAGGGAAATTTATTACCTGTTCGGTGGATGTTTCGCAAATAAGAAATATTCTTCCCTTAGTTTATTAGGTCTATCATGGTAAACAGAAGCTAGATAACTGAAAATAATTTCTGTTAATTAGTTGAAAAAAGAAAATCCGAGAATTGAAGATAAGCAACTCTGAAATATATAAGTACAAATTCCTTTCTCTAAATAAGATTTAAAATTATTAATATTTTAATCACTTATTTATTTTTTTGATGATAGTTGGATCGCCGATCCTACTAAATTAGAACATTAATTGAAAAGATAAAGGAATGAAAAATTATTCGATATCACTTTCCAGTATTATCGTTCTGGAAAAGGCAATAAAGAAAGCAGTCAATTGGAAATTGAATTATAAGAGAAAATTTCGGTACTTCAAACGAACACATCGCATTTCACATGCAACTTCCGGTGTTGTACGAAAAGTAGCTCGTTTGAAAAACTCATCCACATCATTTTCTGAGTACTGATGCGCCCAGTCGATTGCTACCTTGTACATATCAGCAAGACCATGGTTTTCATCATATACCTTAAAATTGGCAACACTATCAGATAATTTAAGGCAATATATCTCTCTATATATTGTATTCATTAAATATTCAATCTATATAAGTCCAACTCATCTCAGAAGTTCACAATATCATCAAAGAATCATCAGCAATTCCCTTTTATTCAGTACAGTTGCATATTTTCTCAAAAGCAACATTTCTGGAATTAGGCATGAATGCAGACAAACGTTTCAAAAAGATTATGACTATGCCCAATTAGACTGATCGATTTGATTGATTAGAACGATCAATGTAAGATAGTATCTTAAGCTAAATTTTTTCTTTATTTAATCTGTACAGGCTAAAGATAAATAAGCAGCTTTAATATTCTATGACAGAGAGGCTAGTAAAATCTGTTGAGTATTTCTGCTCTCCTATTTTTAAATCACAATGTTTATACAGTTGTGCGTCATATACTAAAACAGCAGAAACGAGTAGGATTTTATATGGTTATATAAGAAGTTTATTTGATATAAACCAATTTTTCGCACACACGTTTTACTACATAATTAGCACTAACGTTACAACACTTGTGAATTACTTTTTAAGACTTTGAAATTTTCAAATTTAAGAAATTTAAATCGTATGAGAAAGAATATTTTTCCCAGAAAATATTAAGATTTTGATTTAATTCTCTTTTCCAAAAAAAAGAAAGAAAAAATAGAAAAAAGCCTAAAAATCTGAAAAAACATACTTCTCGTGTTGCTTTATCGAACAATTTACGTATAGTTTCAACGTCCATTGGATTGAACTTTATTTTGCACTGCAATAGCATCATCCATAAAAATGCATTTCCCGGATTGTTTTTTATTGCTTCATTCAAAACTTTCTCTTTTTCTTCGAAATTTTCTACTAATCGATTGAATTTTATAACATCCATATTTGTCCCATATCCTCTACTGATCAACCAGAAAAGTTGTTCACGATACTTCTCTTCTGCATCCGGATCACCTGTCATATTTTAGAATCAGTATTGCAATTAATATATGGGAAAAACAGATCATAAAAAATTTAATATGCATTAAAAAAAAAAAGAAAAAAACTTGCAGTCTTCATTATCAGTAAGTAAGCTTGTCAAGTAGTTTTTGAAAACGGATCACGCTAGGCGACCATGGAGATAAACAAAATTGGGTCAAAACTTGCTATTAAAGATGAACTAATGAAATTCGGCATGAATACATATGATTAGATTTAAAACCTTTCTCTGATAAATGTGGTACAAAATTTTAAAAAAGGAGATCGCTGCAACATGCTATCAAATCTTTAAAAAAATGTAAAATGCTATTCATATCTACAGAAAATGAATTAGTAAAATCAAATTGAAACAACAGTCAACTAACGATAAGTTGTATAATGTCTATGACAAACAGTCAAATAATGTCGATGCATCTTTTCAGTTGGCATATCTGCGCAGGCTTTGTCAAGTAACTCGTATAGAGAAACCTGGTCCTGAAAAAAGACTTTGTTCACTTAATCCTAAAATTTGTAAATATGAAGTAGATTTTATCATTATATTTCACTATAATAGAGTACTGCTTATAAACATAATAACACCATTACATAACTAAGTTCATCATGAGCATCAAATAATTAAGTTGTAAATCGGAAGACAATATTTCAACTTTACTAAAAATTTCTTGCATTTTGTGCAGGCTCTTCTAAGCAAAATTGTAAATCGCATACTAAAGCGTAATGAAGAAATGAAGAGCAGTATCTCAACTTCAACAATTTTCATCAAATGAAAGTAGGTATTGACGCTGAAGCTTCTGATATAACCTACATAATTCATTGTTTCTGATCTTGCAATCCAACTTTCCTCACTTTTATACTTCGAAGACCACAACATATCATACAATTTTTGTGTCAGATGATTGGCCACCAAACCATATCTCTTCGTCGTTCTCCAAAAATTGAGCAACATTTCTATAATGAACACAGGTAACACTAGGCCAAACGAATACATTCAATTATAAATTGGAACCAAAACAAAACACTGAAATTGAACAACTAAATGATTAATAAATTTCCATCATTCAGTTAGTCTCTTTGGAAATAATGTTCTATACATAACTACGATTATCAGCTGAATAGAACATATGGAAAACCTTTTTTATTTTCTCAAACTTGATCATTTTTAATGAAACTGAGATTGGTGATTGAATGAAGTAAAATTTAAAAAATGACAGGATATTTTGACAAATCTAATAATTTCTGTCTATTGAATTAAAATATGTCAAAAAGAGACGGACCACTTTTCTCTGAAACACAGCATTCTAAGGCTTGATTAATGATTGTCTCAACGATTCGAAGACCCAACACTGCATCTTGTTCAGTTTTTCCTTTTGCCTCTACCTTCAGTTCTAGACTTCTTTGTGCTTCATTTGCAACTTCTAGCTCTTTTTCCTCAGTACATGGAAAATGATAGCCCTTTCCCGTCAATATACTTTTTCGAGTAATCAACCTGGAAATATTATATCACTGAATAAACCTTTCAAACATACTTACAGAAATCGAATTGACGAGATAAATGACATGAAAAGATGTTAGTATCAAAAAAAAAAAGAAAAAAAAAGAAAAAGAAAAAACTCAAATGTCAATCATTAAGATATTCTATAAATTTCAATTTCTTTATTATAATACTACCTTGCAAATCAATTTTTCTGCTTACTTTCGCATAAGTAATAGTAAAATTTTCAAAAAGTCGTCATTAAACTAACCATTTCACATAATCTAATTCCAACTGAACAAAATTAATCCACAAACTGCTTTCCGTAGGATCCAAACGTATTCCCTCTTGCATTATACAACGTGCGCACTCTATTCTATGTTCAACTGAATATTCAAATCGGGCTGCTTGAAATCGTAACGAAAAATTTCGTGGAAAAATCTGAAATATAATACCCTGTAATCGATAATTCAATAGACGTTATATTTCCGACTAACTTAAATCTATTAAAAAAAAAAAAAAAATAGCAACTGGAAACGGTTATTTAAAATAATTTATTTAAAATAACCGTTTCCAGATGTGATTTAATGATAAGAGCGATTGTTTACTTTTTTCAAAGTTCTCATACAAGTAATTTATGCAAAAAACCGAAATATAAATTGAATTAAAGCCTAACATAAATCCTTTCTCGATTCATATCTAACTTTAATATGGATTAAATATTCAATCTATTTCTTTCCTGATCAACTTTTTGAAAAAAAAAAAAATTTCCTACAAAAATTTACCTGCATTGCACGGAAATACGCTTTACTACACCGTATGTACATTTTTTCATTTTTCAGAAATTCAATCAAATCAAGCCAAATCTCTAACGGTCCCTGCAAACAGATGATCTTATGAACCAAACATCCAAAAGAGTAATAGATTTTGGGCAATATTTACCTCGAATCTTGTTGAAAATATGAAGACAAGTGTGAAGTAAAATAGCAGTCATCGTTTCATTCAATTACTGAACATGTTGGTTTTAAGTTTTCAGCTTTATAGACTCATTTTGGTCATAAAAATATTTTCCATCAAAGTAAGCACTGATTAAATAATAATTTGTTCGACTAAGAATGAAAAAATCGAAAACTGACAAAGTGAAATACCTGAAATCGTTCACAACATCTTCGAAGGAGATTGGCAATTTTGATTTTAATTTTGCCTTCAATTTCATTCTCCCTCAATCTATATTTGATTCTTTTCCGTCGCATCCGAATAAGCTTCAAGATCGATTCCAAATAACTGCTGTATCTTTTGTACGAAAATAAATCTTTCCGCTATAAAGTAATGTGTATTGATTTGTTTTCTTATTAAACATAAATAATACACTCTAATATCATAATAAAACATCAGTGAGCTTTAAAAACTAATCTTTCATGATGGATTTATAGGCATCAACTTTAAATGATATCATATGAATTGAGCGATAATATTTCAGTACTTTATACTACAAAATTCGCAATACTTTATACAGATCCTGATATTGTATTCTTAGTAAGAAAATAAGATGATTAATAAAGCAGCATCAGTTGAACTATCACAGAAAAAAATGCTTACCGGCTTTTGGAGACGATATTCAAAAGACTGACAATGTTTGACAAATGCATCAATTTCAGTGGGTGATAACAACTGAACAGCTTTTAATGATTCGAAAACAGGAAGCAAACCTTCAATGTCTTCTTCCACAAATTCACTCATCCCTTACTCACTGATTTATGCAAGACAATAATCTCGAAATTCTGAAAAAGAACAGTCGTTTAAATTGCCTGAAGCAAGGTAATAATCGAATAAATGAATGCGATTATAATATATCGCATGTTATACACATTTTGAAAGAATCATTAGTTATTCATTACAGGAAATTAGTTGTATGTATGAAGAAATTTGTCGAAATAGTATTTATCCTATCTAATCGACTAGATTTGACAATAACCGTTATCCAGCCAATTCTGGATTATTAACCAAGCACGAATAATATTTTGATAGCACTTATTCTCTAGCTTATTATTTAAAACTTTGGCAGGACCAGTTTACTGGATAAATTCTGGATGACCATTGATGATAATCTGGTACAACCAAATTTTCCGAGAATAAACTCAATTATTATTCATTAAAGCATTTCATTTTAAAATTAATCGATAAAAAGAGCTATATTTACTATCAAACATTGAAAGACACGATTGTACAATGGTTGGAACAGAATTAGGCTAAGATGAGATGAACGTGACGTAACTTTACCACGCCGACTTTTTCATGCGCTGCTATACGTAAATTCCTATGCGACCGAAGTTGACGCGGCCCGTTATTTAAGAAAAAAACCTGCGCATGTGTTTCAGGAATTTATCAATTTTGAACTTTAAATTCCACATATTTTTGATATAAAGAGATTTGACGGATTTTATTGTAGAGATAAGATGGGTACTTGAAAAGCCAGGTACATAAGAAATTCATTACAAAATACAGAATCATGAATACTTAACGTGATTGCAAGCAGACGTAAATATTATGACGAAGTATTTGTGACGTTTTCATTTATTAATCTTGATATTTCAGATTTCAAAAATTACTTCCAAAGATACATTATTCCTTTTCCATTTTAAGCTCTCATCAGCATTAGTTTATTTCTGTTCGAATTAAGCATGAAAATTTCAAAATTCTTATTTAATATTTCATGAACAGATTGATTTAAACCCATAATACCAATGATGTGTCATAGATTCATTGGCATTCTAAACTTAGCTCATGTACATTTCAATATTACAAAAAATAAATGTGAAAACTATCAAAGCATCTTAAAACGTATCAGTTTATTAGAAGTTATTTGATTGATTAGAATTGTCATTATTATTTTACATCAAGTAGGAGAGATTTTGGTTAGGTAGAGTGACGGCGTGTTAGGTCGAATCTATGATATGTTGTCATTGTTTTTCCAGATTTTGATTTCGTCTTTGTTATAAATCCTGAAACTTTCTTCGCAGTATATACTGTTTTACTTCGATTGCGATTCGTTCGTCTTCGTCTGCAACCATTGCGAAACATCGATTGAATGCGCTGATATTCAGAATCAGATTCATCCGACTCTTCATAATCTACCTTATCGTCATCAAAGCTTGATCCTATAAATTAGTATGTAAGTGAATATCGAATTTTTTTCCTTACGCTTCATCAAGTAATAATTAATATTCTGCATAAAAAAAAAAAAATAAAGATTCTGTACTTTTTTTTAACGTGTTTTCATATCGCAATTGTACTGAAGTAATTGCAAATGTTCACGTAGAATAATTAGTAATCTCTCATAAAATATTTATTTTTCAGGAGATTTCATTTAATTATCTGCAGGGAGATGTCTGATGAAATTCAATAAGAAGTTTGTGGATTCTTTAATAAAATTAACATGCCATTAGTAGTTTCTGCTTCCCAATCTTCCGAATCGTTACTCGATTCTGTTATTTTGTCAAGATCTGTCTCTTCATAATCATCATCATAATTACTAGCGCTTGAATCAGTTTCTGAGCATAATTCACTATTTTCACTACTACAATTACTTTCGATAGATTCACTTTCCGCATCTGAATCACCGCAAGCACCACAAGCAACTGTTGATTCAGAATTTGTTATATTATTGTATCCAATAGTTTTCATTTTCATATCATCCTGCTTCGAACTTTCATTTGGATGGCAGTTCGAATCCTGAGGAGCATCTGTCTCGTTTTTTATGAGTAAGGAGTTATTGGTATCAACTTCTGCAGGCAATGTACTTAAATTTGTTTGTTCCGCGAAATGCTTCGCATTTTCCGGTTTTACCGCACAGAATGGACAAAACCAATCATCTTTCGGAATCTGATACAATTTTTCCGGCAAGCAATAACTATGATAAGCGACGTTACAACGGATCATCGAACCATCAGCATTCTGACCAATGTTTCCATCGCAGAGGAGCAACAGATGTTCGTTATCAGAACGTCTGCATAAACGACAGCTTGCGTATTTAATGGTGATATCTTCAACTTCATCTGAAGATCCGCTTTGATCTTCCAGTTGTTCTCGAACAAGAAGCTTAAAAAATTTTGTAAAATCTCAAAAATTTACAAAATTTAAACGAAATTTGCAAGAAAAAATTTCATAATATTAATAGTCAACAATGCTAATTCCAATTTCTGTCTTCTCATTCTTAACAATAATAGATTATAGCAGATGGCCGTGATGTTTTGAAAAATTTCGATATAAAGAATTACCTCAATAATTTTAAGGAAGATAAATTTGAAACTTAAGGTTGAAATTTTAAAATTTCAAAAGCTTGACTTTGAAAGGTTGATATTCACTACTAATAATATAAAATTATGTATTTTTTTTTTACTTTTCCTTTTTAATGCCTCATTTTATCTTTTATATTTAGTTAAATTCCTCATCGTTTAATTGTTTGATTATAACTATCTGTTAAATCTTAAACTAGACTTTTCACTTGAACATATTAAAATATTATCCATAATATTTAATGAATCAAATAAATAATATATTTCGTTCCAAAAATTAATAATTTCATTTTATAAATGAATTAATTGATGGATTAATTAATTGAATTAATTGATGCAAAAGATAACGATACTAGAAGGTATTTAAAGTGACCGTAATAATCATTTTATAACTGATAACTGATAATTAATAACGTATCGACAACCTCATTTTCGAACTGTTTTGCTGTCCGTTTTTTCACTGGTATTTTTGTTTCTTTCTCAGTTTCGTTAATTTTGATAAGATATTTCGGTGTTCCACCACAAAGTGGACATTGTGATCGCTTTTTCAACCAGTCACTAATACATTTAAAACAAAATTTATGCTCACAATTATCAGGTTTTCCAAGCGGATATTTTAATCGATCCAAACATACGGTACAATTTAACTCCATATCTTCAATCTCGTACAGTGATCAGAATAACACTCTTTTAATTTTTGAAAAATTAGCACTTTTTCTGATACAAACTTCTCACTAATACTTATACAATAATAAAATGGCTATAAGCACATAATAATTGATTAATTGATTATTTATGCTGAAAATGAAATGAAATTTGCAAAAAAATGAGAAAATTTATTATGCAAAAAAAAAAAAAAAAAAATGTATATAAATAACATGAAAAAAGAAATGAATCAATTCTTCTAAATATTGTTAAAAAATTTTGATTAAGAAAAACCTTAAGCAATATTTCTAATCAGTTTTACTTTAAAATATTGCAATTAAATTGCTTGCAAAAAAAAATCAATGTTAAAAGTTAAATAAAAAGTTTAAGTAAATTTTGTGAATCTTCATTTTTAATTTGATCGATAATTATAAGTTGTTAAAGCAAGTTAAATTAATAAAGAAGACAAAAAGACATATAAAAAGTAAAGCAAATGAAATGTGCAACCAACAAATAAAATTAATAAAAAAGTGCACAATACGAGGAATAAACGAAAAACTTTGTAGAATTTTAAGCTATGATCAAGTCTAAGTAATGAAAACATGCAACGAGTGCAGTTAACAAAAAAGCATGCAATACGTAAAAAGGCGTGCAATACGTAAAAAGGCGTGCAATACGTAAGAAAGCATGCAGCAAGAAAAACTGATATACTATCACTTTTGCATTGGTTGTTGCTGCAAAAATTAAATTATTTGATGAATATTAACTGTTGCATTTTCTTAGAAATTTTTGTTTTTGAAAATAAATAAAATCAAACATAACATATCTTATAGTATAATTTTGTACTATCAATTTTTAATCTCTAATCAAATTTTACAGAAAAAGAATTTTTTTTAAAATTCACTTCAAGATGGCAAAAATTTCCAAAAATAGAATTAGCTTTACAAAAATACGTATACCGACGATCTTTTTTTTTTTATTTTGTTTTTGAAAAAAGCTTAAAATTAATTCTAAAAAAATGAAGCAAAATGAAGTTGAATGTTTTTATTGTTTTTTTCCATTGTTTATCATTTTTTTTTATTATTATTGTTAATGTTTCCCTTTTTTTTTTCTTTGTTGTTGTCTATTATGAATGATTAAGTATTTACAATAAAATAAATGATTTTTATAAAAAAAAAAAAAGCAATTCAACATTGAATATTAAAAGTTAAAATACAATGTGGAAATGCTAAATATATTTATTTGCAATTATTCATTTAATTGCATAAAATATTTTACAAATGATCAATATACAAAAACTGAAAGGAATTTAACATAAATAATTTAATTATTCATGCAATTTCGAAGTTTTCAAATCCATTAAACCTCTAATTTTTTTCTTCACCAATCATGAAAGAGATCGATTTCTTCTTGAGATAGTGTCTAAAAATTAATATTTCCAAATTAATGCTTGAATATATCTTACATCAATTTTTTATTATTAAAGAAGTACATTAAATTAAAATACATTAAAGCTTTTTTTTTTGTTCAGAATTGACTCAATTTTTATTTATAGAAAAATTGAATATCAATAATGTCATTTAAATGTAATTAATTATATATTAAGTTTGTTTTTCAATATTTTTTATAACCATTTTCATATTAAAAAAAATTTTTTTTTTGATAAATTTTATTTTATAATCGCCTATTTTACTAAGGATCATATTGGAGATTATTTTATGGGAAAACTAGAACCTGAAAAACTATATTAGGGATTAATTTTCCGTTAAATTTATTATCTGATAAACATAGTAATTAAGGAGTTCAGAAAGTTAGTCTATTTTTAAGTCCTTAATTTCTTGCATTTTATGGTATATATTTTGAAGGAATGAATTTTTCTTTTTTTTTTTCAACTTAAAAAAGTGAAGTACTAAGTTGAGAATCTGATATTAAGGGACTTCAAGGCGACCAGAAATGATTTTTATTCAAAAAGCAGGAAATGAATTACTGAAGGATCGAATAAGATCAAAAATAAGATCAAAAATCAAAATACCATTTCAATTAATTTATGACAAAAAATAATTTGAGTATTTTAAATTTGAATTTCAAAATTAACTGTAAAATTAACTATTAGATACCATGAATTTATACCTAATCTATTCAATTTCAAGCTGATAGAAATTTAAAACTTTTTACCGTTTGGTCTTCATCGCTTTCTTCGTCATAATCATCAAAATTGCTTGTGTCACCAGTTGATTGCAATTTTGGAATGATTGGTGACTAAAATACTTCTTATTTTCAAATTTTTACTCGAAATTTTATTTTCAAATAAATTTCATTATATTTCTTTTGATCTTTATCTCGTACATACAATAAAATTAAAAATTGACTAAAGTAAACATTCATATTTAAAATATTACTTTGAAAAAATGTCATATTAATATTTCTCCATCAATAACATTCAAGCAATATTATCAGATGTGATTATCATTGAATTGATTATTTACTACTTTATCTGTCCACCATAATTTCTTGATTACTTTTAAAAATTTACGATAAATTGATCAAATAATACCATAGGTGCAAACAAAAGAAATTTGAAATTTTTGAAAACTATTTTTCAAGCAATATTATCAGATGTGATTATCATTAAATTGATTATTTACAACTTTACCTGTTCACCATAATTTCTTGATTACTTTTAAAAATTTACGGTAAATTGATCAAATAATAGGTATAAACAAAAGAAAATTATAATTAAATTTTTGAAAACTATCAAATTCATAAAATTTTGCATAAATTATATTTACAGGCGAAGCTTATAAAAATTACCGTAATCTTCATATTGAAAACATCATCCCATATTATATCACTAAACCATTTATGAATTTTAATATCCGCAACACCACCTTTCAAATTACCTAACCTTTTTGCCGGATCTAACTGAAGTAGCATTTTTATGAAATCTCTGAAAATGCGTAACAAAATGAAATGAAATTATATTTTTTTTAAAAATTAAAACTAACTATGAAGAATTGCCAAAAGTTTTATGGAAAATTTGTATTGAAATGACATAATTTTAGTTAACGCTTCAATATAAAGTTTGAATTCTCTGTTATGTAAATATAAATTTATTATAAAATCAAATGAATTAATAAAAATTTTTCTTTTAACAAAAAAAAAAAGATATATATCTTAATATTCATACTTGAAATGTTAAAATAAAACTAAAAAAGTTATTGTATCAAAATTTGACGGACATAAAAATAAGCAGCAAATGGTAATTTTGATAATATGAAATTTCATAATTTTGATGCTTCAAAATGAATTTAATTAATTAAAAATAGGAGAAAATAGCAAAATGCTTACTTTATGAAAAAATCCATATTTTTCGGGAAATGTATCCGACCTGTCAACATTTCCGCATAGATATCCGTGATTGTATCACCCTGAAATGGTGGTAATCCAACGAGCATCTCATAAATAAGAATACCCAATGACCACCAATCGACAGATTTATCATAACCATTGCCAATAATTACTTCTGGTGCCAAATATTCCGGTGTACCGCATAATGTATTAGTCCTATATCATCATTTCTAATTAAATATTCCTTATTTTCAAAAATTTGAAATCAATTTATTGAATTAAACATTTTCTAATTTAATTTTTTAAATTTGAAATTAAATGAAATAAAAATTTGATCCTTCGCTTATTTATAAGCTGATTAGATATGTCGAACTTTGATTTTAATTTTTTCCATACTCCCCATATTTTATTAATGTCAAATTTAAAAGCCAAATACTAAGGCATAAATTTTCAAAATTAAAAAAAAAAAAAAACTAACTGATCAGTGATAATTTTAGCAAATCCAAAATCGGTTAATTTTAAATGACCAATTTTGGTTAACATCAAATTTTCAGGTTTCAAATCTCGATATGCCTAAAATGATAAATTATCTAAAAAAAAAAAAAAAAAAACTTTTTGCATTTAATAAATAGTTTGCAAAAAATTTGTTAAACGACATAAATATCACAAATATTTATGATTTTGATTAGTCTATTTGTAATTTGCATTGCAAGCTCGACTATTTCTGCAATTAAGTTGTTTAAAATATACATTCTTCGCAAATTTTTAAACTAAATTTTAATTTAAAACTAAAGACTTAATTGCTGGTGGAATAAACAGGATTGATCAATGCTTTCAATTCGATGATATTATGATTAGAATAAACTAACGATATTTTTAGAATGCAAATATTCCAAAGCTAATATCACTTCGCATGTATAAAATCGAGCGGTTAGAGCAGGAAATCGTTGAACGTTACGTAAATATGAAAATAGTTCACCACCGGGAATATATTCAAATAAAATATATAAATTTTTTCCATCACATTTCGAATTATACCTATATAATTTAAAAATCCAATTAATGCTAAATCGTATTATTCAAATAAATAGCTTATTGTGCAAGCAAATATTTAATTAATATTTTGAATTCATTGCATATTTCAAAAATTTTTTTTTGGATGAATATAATCATTCCAGTAGTAACTTCAACAAAAAAATTAATTAAATAATTAAAATTATTACTGATATAAATGTTATTAATTTGCCATTCATAAATTTTATTCAGAAAATCCTTCAATATTGCATATTGTTCTAACTGGATCGGCCACGTGAAACATGGCCGGATCCAGCTACTAAATGGAAATTTCCGCTCACTTCCTCTTACCTGTCACAGGTGTAATTAATTAAAAAGAAAAACTAGGTGTGTCCATATAGGAGCATGCGCCTATTCGAATGCAACAGTTTCCTCACCGATTGATTTGAAATTTTGACATAAATTCTGACAGAAATTGAAAAATTGTGTAGAAATGAACAACGAACATTACATTTTTATTTATATAGATAAAATAGATGATAACTTTAGGCAACAATCTCTAAAATTGCAAAGAATGGAGAAGTCAGTTTTGCTCCACGAATGATTTCTCTTCCCATTCTTTGTTCTTGACCTTTAATCGGCTAAAATAAACGGAGAAAAACTTTTTAAAAACATACATTTTGACAATGAATGGATGTTTAAGTGAAGCCAAAATTTTTTTCTCGGAAAAAACATGATTAATCTGTCGTGTTAAGATCACCTTATTGATTGACATTTTCTTAAGAGCATAGTAATTCTTTTTATTGATAATATCACGTGCTAGATATACTCGACCAAATGATCCTGTCCCTTAAATAAAAATTTATTTACTTTCTACTATATAATTATTTTAGGGAAAAAGAATTACAAATTTTGAAATTCGTTATTCATTATTAAAATTAAATTACATTTCAAAATTATGGGCAAAAAGTTTTATTTAAAATAATTCTTCTTTTATTTAAATCTTTCTATATAATTTCAGATATAAAGACAACTTCATATTGTAATATTTATATTTTAAGTTAATTTATATATATATTTATGATTAGTTAAGAAAAATAAAATTTATTTTTTCAAATATTATTGATTGCCATAATTCAAAATTGTGAATTTGTGAAATTAAAAAAAGAATTATTTTTTTTTTTGTTGAATTTAGACATAAGCAAAATTATTTTTTGCTTAAAAAAAGGAACTTTTTAGTATTTTATTCAATTTTACATCGATGTGTTAAATTAAGAAATGAAAGAAACTGACGTCATTGTCAAGTTCTTGAATGAATTCATAGAATATAAGGCAAATGTATCTTATCAGTTAGATCATTGATAGGACACATTTGGGCTTTTTTTATTTAGAATTTCTGTTTTGCACCTTCTTACTTTAAATAGTTTTAAGTTTTTTGAAATAATGGAATAACGAGAAAAAAGTTTTTTGAAATATTTTTATATATTAAATTATTTGCATCTATATATAAAAACTTTGTTCTGACAATAAAGTTTTTATATATATTCAAATACAAATTTTGACTAATTCAAATGAAATCATTTTCAATTAACAGTAAATAATATTAATAATAAAATTTCATTTTTCAAATTTAATCTTACGTCATAATGGGACAATTTCAAATACTGCAGTATTTATTAAAATCAAAGTTTAAATTAATGCCGAAATTCTCGACATTACATTTACTAATTCAATGATCTGATATTTGTTTAGCACGATTTTAATATTTATTTCTAAATATTTACTTATTCTCTTACATTTTTGTTTATTGAATGTTCATCTGTAAATATATTTATTCTTATAAGCAAAAATATTGTTGTTCAGTTTAAAACTAAATCGACAAACTTTTCAAGTTTTTTAATAAATTCGTATTTTTTATTTTTAGTTGCTTCAAATAGTTATTTATCGCAATCCAAAAATATACATCCATTCTAATCACTCCTTTTTTTAGTTTAACAAATTATATCTAGAAATAGCTTATTTCAAATAACTATTCATCTTAACTGAAAAAAAATCCATTCATTTTTATTATTTTCTTTCTAATTTAACGATTATTTTTGATATATTTTGAAAATGAATTTTTATTAGTTCGCTTTCAGAGCCAAACGTTTTGAAAAATGAAAAAGTTTTAAACTTTAAGAAAAATTTCGAAATTTCAGGATATAATTTCAAAATATTTACCAATAGTTTGCATCCGTTCCACAGCATCAATGTTAATCGATGTATCTGAATCTGAATCATTGTCCAATTCTGCCTTATTTTCGACCATATTCGTGCTGGTACTAATTTTTTTAAAACTGAACTAACTTTATTTAATTTTAAAATTTTTAATAAGCAAAATTCGATAAATGAGTTAATCATTTCAAATTTCAATTCTTACTAAATCGTATTAGCTGATGATGAATTAATAAATATTTCATGAAATAAAAGATCAAAATACTTAAATTAAAATTTTAGCGACTAAAGATTAGTTAATTTTTGCGTAAAAGTTTGAAGCAATATGTAAACAGAAGTTACAAACATTTCTTAATTTGTAAAATTGTTTTTTCTCAATAATTTTTATTTATTCCATATGTTATAAACAACAATTAAACAGTTGTCAAGTATCAAATGACATATTAATAAAATAAAGTCTGTTTACTCAAAATTCAAAATTAAAATTTAGTTTGAAATTTAAAAAAATTTTTGATTAATGCAATTTGTTAATTTAAAATATCATATAGATAACAAAATAAGAACACGATCTAAAATGAAAGGTATTTTTTAATAACAATAATTTTCAAAAGTGTTTCGCTTTCTTTTTCCATCCCTCTTTCATTTGTTTAAAACATTTTCTAAGATTAAGTTAACAATTTATCTTATCAAAGAAAAATAAAAAATAGTATTGGAGAAATAATTAATAATATTTCAATTTATGATATTGAAACAATTCATCTAATTAATTTAAAAAAAATTATTTTTATGAAAAATTTTCTCACAATTAAACCTTTATATTTCTCATCTTAAGGTTTGAAATAGTTATCAGTTGAACAAATGGCAGTTCTAAAAGTGTAAATAAACAAATTAAAATACAATTAAATAACAATTTCAATATATTTTATTTCAACTTGCTTTCTTTATTTTATATTTTTCAGTTCTTTTTTTTCATTTACAGACAAATAGTAATCATTATATATTATTATGAATATTAGTTGCTGTGATAAATCCCAGATAAGCCCAGTGATAATAAACAACAAGTGATAAGTGCAGTTGATAATAATTAGCACATTTATTAAAAATTTATTACAAAATGCCAATATGGCTTATTTAACTGATTAGTAAAAATTAACACTGAACAAATGTCATTGCATTAGTGGTATTATTAATTAAGAAATGATAAAACAAAAAAATTCTGAATGATAGAAAATTTTTTAAAAAAAAAAAAAAAAAAAATTCTGAGAAAAACGAAAAGTTTTGTAGAATTCAAAGATTTTTTTCCATCTTCCCAGTTTACTCTTATCATTTCTTAATTATAAAGTATCGCCTTTTAATGATATATTTGATAATTATAGCTTTTGTTGTTTTTCCGAATAGAAAATAGTTAAATGTATATGTAATTAAAGTTGCATATTACCGTAATGATTTACCGTAATGATTTCTCGGTTCATTACGAAATGTAAACATTTTTTTGGATGTGAAATATATCAAAATTTTATTTACCGTAATATATTAGCTTATTATATTATGAGAATTTGATCAGTGCTCATTTATTAATTAGGAAAAAATATGCAAACAAGCAAAAAAATAAAAGCAAAATTGTAACAAATAAAAGGAAAATAATCTTATAGATGAAATTATCCAAGTTTTTCAAATCCCTTTCAATTATTTATTTACAATTTTTAATTTTTTAAAACTACTTTACTTACTTTATTGGTACTTTATTTTTTTCAAAATAAATAAGAAATGAATGAGTAGGAGGAAAATTCATTGAAAGTAAATTTATCGGAAAAAAAAAAGGAAAAATAAACTCATTATTATGCTTATTTCATGCATTTTAATTATTATCATGGAAATATACTTAAATTTTGAACAATATTAAAATTAAAAATTTTGGTTAATAAATGCATCTGTGATTCAATAAATGAGAGAATATTGAATATTTTTTCTTGTATTTTAAATTTTTAAACAGAATTAAAGATAAATATATATGATTAAAATGATCAACATAAGCATTTGTAAATCAACAAATAAAAAAATGGTAATAGGTATATCTAGAACTTTTAATAAAATTCAAATTAAAGATGTATATGATTGATATGATTAAAATACAAATATATTTGTAATCTAACGAATATGAGAATAATGAAAATTACATCTAAATTTTTTAACGGAATTAAAATTAAAGATATTTATAATTAGTATTTAACCATATTAATCATAAACATCTATAATTATAATAAACAAGAGAATAATGATAATGAAATGCTTTAAAAGATGAAAATAAGAAGAAATTAGCCATGTTGATGATTTTATCTCTTATCAATAATCATTTTAAAACGGAACAACAAAATACATCAAATATCCGCTACTACTATCACATGTATCATTTGTAACAGCTGATATTTTTCTTACGAATACAAACTTTTATAGATCATTTGAAAAATTTACATATCAATAAATAAATCTTAGTCTAGACATTTCAAATATTTTTGCTTAAACATAAGATAAACAATTAAAATGATAGAAACAGATTTAAGCATAAATAATACTCGAAATTGTAGAAATATTCAAAGGAAACCATAAAATGGAAATGATTTTTAATTAAAAATAAGTTTTAAAAAGGAATTATAAAATAGATGAAATTTTCAATTATTAAAAAAGTTAATTTTAATTATGAAGAAAAAGAATCAGTGAAATTTGAAAGGAATTTATTATTATTTCATTTTAGGTGAAATCTTCGAAAAATTTTTTCTTATTTCAAATTCTGATAAAACTAAAATTGACTATTTTATTCTCTATTATTTCCAGAATTTTCGAAAATATATTAGAATTTTAGTGTCTTTTCAAATATTGATATTATTTAGTAAAATTAATGATTACGTGGAATCCGAGAAAAAGAATCTAAATGTGGAAAAAAGGAAGATTATCCCGAATAAATCACATTCCCAATATTTTCTTTTAAATTATCAAATTTCATGAGGAAAATATAAAATTTAAATTTTGCTATACATCATCGATAGATTGTTAAATTTTTTTAAGTTTGAAATAAAAAAAACAAATTCTTATAACTTTAAAAGAAAAATTTGTGGTTAGATGCTGACTAATTTTAAGCTTTGGAAGATCTAAATTTAACATTTTCTATTACATGTCGTTTTTCTCCAAATTCAATTAAGAGACGCTTTAAAAAAAAGTTCTGGAGAAACAAATTCCTAAAGATATTTATTGCTTTGTAGGAAAATAAATTATCAAATTTAGAACTTAAAAATTGAAGAAAAAAAGCTTAAAATGTTAGTTGAAATTAGCTTTATTAAAGCAATGCCTATTTCAATAATCATAAATGTCAATAGATTTGTTTAAATTTTTGCTTTTTCCTAAAATTATTTTAAAAAACATCCATCATAGCTCGAATATTTTGTTAAATATTTCTATTGTTATCCGAAAAAAAATATGTTGGTTAGTATTGGTTGTTGGTTGAAATTCAAAAATTCCCATTTTTTTTCAAAGCAAGGAATTGAAATTTGAAAAAAAACTTATTTTTTTTTTCTTTGAAAGATAAAGCTGAAGTTTGAAAAAAAAAATTGGTTTTTATGAAGTAGAGAGTTAAAATGTTCAAAATGAAATTTTTTTTATGACTTTCTGTGATGTAAGGGATAAGAAGTTGAAAAACAGAAAAACAAAGTTTTATTTGAAGGGGAGAGTTGAAACTTGAAATGAAAAAACATGTTTTCTTTATAGCAGGTGGTTGAAATCTGGAACAAAAAATTGTGAAATTTTGATCCAGAAAAAGATAAATGTGAGGCTATCTATCTCTTATGATCCTTTTATTAGTTATAAAATTAATATTTTAATTTAAAATCTGATAATTTATTCAAGTTTGCAAAATCAAATATTTCTCTTTCTATTTCTAATATCAAGTAAAAAAAAAGCGAATTATAAAAATATGTTTATTTTTTGTTTAAAATTTCAATTCTATACTTCATAGGAAAAAAAAACATATTTTTTCTTTCATAACATTAATAAATTGTTAGTTGAAATATCATTTGAATATATCTATGCATTATCAGCCAATATCAGTTGAATTAATTGATAATACATGGATATATTCGAGTGACTATAACTGATAACTCTGAATAGATACCAATGAATGCTCTATGATTAGGATATATCAAATTTAAATAACAGCAAAATTACAAATTCTTATTTTAAAAATTTTTCTATTCAAGGCTTTTTTTGTTTTTGCTAACAAATTACATAGCAATCTTATTTCATAAATCTCTGATTTCATTTTTTTTTTCGAAAAAAATCATTTTTTCGGAAAAACGGTTCTTTTTTTTCTTTTATAATTATATCCATGCATTATCAGTCATGCATCATACATTATCAATTATGCACATTTAAATTTACATTTTAATATATAGAAATATGATATTGTCCTCAATACAATTTAAAATAATTTTAATTATCAATTTTTGCTAAAAAATTTCGTAACTGATATTTCACATATTAGAAATGATATCATTTTTCGATCAAAACATTTTTTTTTTTCGATATTGTAATATCAAAATATTACAATATCGAAAAATTGTAATTATCTCTGATATTTTATATTTTTTCCGCGTATAAGTCTGACAACTTTGCGCTTTATCATAGCGTGGAACTCTGAATCTATAGGTATGCGTGTGGATACGTGATTATACGTGTTCCACGCAAATTCGCGTAGCAAAACAAAAATGATCCAACTATGTGTATAAATATTATCATTTGACAAAAATGATAAAAGATTATCTTTTCATTGCAGAACAATTATAAATTCGTACAATTTTGATATCATTTTTTATTTTTTTTTATCCAAAATTATCAACATATCATTTTAGAAGTTATTATACTTTAATATTTCAGCACAGTTCATAAGTTAATCTTTTAATTAGCATATCTTTTTAGTCAATTTGATGAGTGAAATGCTGAATTATTTACATTTATTGTATTTTTTTTTTTTTTTTGAAATTTGCAAATTTCGAAATCATTTAATCTCAGCTAATTTTTGAATAATTTGATTACTTATTTTTGATTAATAAAATACCGAAATCATACGTGAAATTGATAAATTATTACAAATATATGCATATCTAATATCAAATAGCACAATAATAAAATTAGCAAAGTATATTCAAACAGATGGATGCAAAGAAGTGATTAATTTTAGATTACAATCATTAATTTATTTTAATTAATTATTCAGGCGTAAATTTCTCATTAGTAACTTAGATAGCAACAAAAGTTTTTGCGAAGTAAAATAAAACTTGGAATATGAAAAAAAAAAAGTTATATTCAATTCTACCAATTTTTTTATTCAATTATTTTGCCAAATTCATGCATAAATTTATCAAAAAACTATGTCATCACATTTTCGATCAAAGAATTTTTGTCAACAAATTATCTTTCATTTTTTCTTTTTTTTTTTTTAATTCTTATCGCGTAGTAATTTTTATGTCAAACTATTATCAATTCGAATTAAATTATAAAAGTTTCATTAAAGCATGATATCATTTGTTAAGGGCAATTGATACAAATGAAAACAAAAAAAGAAAAAAATGAAATTGAAAATTGCAGAAGAAATTAAAATTTGAAATTTAAAAGCCAAAAAAAAACCGTCGAAATAGGCTTATTTATGGAATAGGCCTGATTATTATAGTAGGCTAAAAATTTTGAAGAAAAAAATTGAATAGAAGAAAAGAAGATAGATGATAATTAATGAAATGCTATAATAGCCTTAATGACATAAGTTTTGATAGAATTGGAACTATTTATAGAATGAAAAATTATTCTTCTCTTTTCTTCGTTTTTTTCTTTTTTTTTACTTTTTTATAATAAATATTTTAGCCTTTTTATAAAATATTTGAACTAATATTTAATTTCATTATTGGCATCCATTATGAATTGATATCATTTTCATTAAAAAAAGAAAAAAGTATTTGTGTATATCGATTCCCATTAATAAATATATATAAATTTTGAGTTTTGTATTATTATCTAGCTGTTCATTAAAATTATTTTTGAAATTTAATGAATTTCCGAAAAAAAAAAAAAACATTAAAAAGAACATTTGTTCTTATTAAGAAATAGATAGCATTCAACATTTATTACTTAAAGCGAAATGGATAAATTTTTCATTCAAAAAATTCGAAAATGAAAATATCAATTTCTTAAAAGAATAAATTTAATTTATTTTTTCAATATATGGATAAATATATATAAATATTTAAATAAATACATTGATTCCTAACTAAAAAAGAAAAAAAATTACAACTAAAAATTTCGATTGCTATATTATTCTAGCTCTAATTATTAAAATGACTTTTTTTTTTTTTTGAAATTTAATAAATTTTAATTCCCACTTTTTTTAAGGATATTACGAAATTTCTTGAAAGAAACAAATTATATTTATGGGAAAATGATGATGTATGATTATAATTTAAAAAAAATTCACGGAATAGCAGTGATACTGTAAATAAATAATTCAAATTTAAATTAAATAATTCAAATAATGACGAAATGGTTTAAAATAACATAACAAAGTGAAAAAAGCATAAAATAAAACAAAACAGTCAAGAGAGAAAATAGCCAATTTATATGATAAGATATAATCGGTATTTTTAATCAGTTTTGTTCGATAGCAAAATATTTCACATTAAAAAGCAAAAAAAAAAAAAAAAGAAAAGAATGAATAATTCAATAACTGAATAATAAATAGTATCATAATTCGATATCTATTAATAGATTATAAATTTTTTATATTAATGCAGTTTTTACATCTTTTATTAAAATTACAATGAATTAGAAAGAAGAAGAAAAAGGAATGTATATTAAAGTTATGTTCACTCAAAATAAAATATTAATTTATGCAAACTTTTTATATGAAAATTATCTTAACAGTTAAAAATAATATGAAATTCGTTCGGAAGCATTCCAGAGAAGTGTTATTTCATAAAAATGATATGAAATTTTGTCCGGAATGTTTTCGAATATTATCATTCCGGAATCATTATTCTGAAATAAGGATTGTTATAAATAGATTTTAAAAAAAGAGGAAAAGGGGACGAACCATAAAAAGTAAAATAAAAAAGAATGATATTTAAAAAAAAAAAAATTATTCGTCATAGGATCATTTTATATAATAATATACAAAAAAAAATTTTTTTTCGAATAAATTTTATTATCCTTTTATCATTTAGATATTTCAAATTGCCACAAAGTTATTTCCAAATATAGAAAATTACTAGCTAAATTGAAATATATATGTATTAAAAAGAAAAATAAAGATAATTCGAAGGACATCATTTTTGTGTAATTTCGTCTGAATAAAAAATTTTGCCAGAATTTATTAAATAAATTATGAATTTTTTGATGCTGCACATGATATTTCTTGAAATAATCGGTGCGAAAAATATTTTCAGAAAAAAAGAAGAAAATTTAAAATATTGAATAATACTGCATGATATTTTTTATAGATTTGAAAATAATTACGGCAAAATTAGGCATCAATTTGTAAAATGGAATTTTTTTTTCCCAAATAAAAATAATTTTCAATATTTACTTAAAGAATAGAATTAAGTTTCATTTACTTAAGAAATCCACTAAAAGAATTTGGTTTTTTCTTCTTTTCATTTATTTAATTTTCTGTAAATTTTTCTTTTTTTTTTAAACTCTTATTGATTATTTTGTCCTTTCTTTGTAGCATTTAAAAAATGCGAAATTAATAATTATATCATGAATAACTTGTCGATTTAATTATTATTGAAATTTGTTAATATTTTCTCTAGAAAGAAAAAATATTTACTACTTTCCCTCCAAAAAAACAATAATTGTATCAAAAATAATGCAAAAAATTATGTTGCCTTATTAAAATCAATAATATTATTTTTATCAAATTTCGATCTTTTATTTGCACTACAAAAAATTATTGTTTTCTTGTAGTTTATGAAATATATTTTCTTCTTAAAAAATTGATTAAAAGGAAGAAGAAAATATCTAATTATTTCCATATGTTTTATCATATCATTTTCCTATCATTTATGCATATTCCTATCATTTATCCATAAATTCAGGTTTGTTTACCCAATAATTGAATCTTTATATATCTCAAATATAAGAAAGTAAGATCAGAGAAAGCAAAATATGATCATTCTTTTGATCATCATTGAATATCAATCCACTCATTATTGATTGTATTGAACCATTGATAAATAATACGAAAATTGGGAAAATAGAATTAATTCATCATAGATGATTTTATCCTTTCATTTTTTGGCAGCGGCTTCTTTACTTCGGTAAAGAAATAAATTACAATTTACTTTACATTTGAATTTTAGAGAATGTTCGGGAAAAATGCTTATTGCGAAAATAAATTGAAATAGTTATGGCAATTACATTGAATGATGTTTCGGTATATTATATGGAATAAAAAGTAATAATTCTTTTGCAAGAATCTTTGGATATGATTAAAAAATTTCAAGAAAGTAAAATTTTAAATTCATCAATTGGTATTTAACTATTCTTGAGTTTGTATCGAATACTGAGCACATTTGTAATATTTTAGCATTGTTTTCATTATAAGTTTATGTATTTTAAAAAGTAATTCATTTCATCTAATTATTATTGGAAACTGTAATTTTCTTTAATAAATATTTTCATGTAAAACATAACTTCTTACAGGCTGCAGAATGTTCCCAACTTTTGAGAATTCGCAATTTAAATCTTAAGCAAGAATGATGAATTTGCAAATTGTTTTAAAAACAAGAAAAAAAGGTCATCAACTGAAACATTTCACATCATTTAGTGAGCCAAATATTTAGATGGCTTTCATTCTCAATATTTGAATTTCAATTTTATTTAATTTAGAATGTAAGTTTTCGTATTTCATTCTTTAGCATTTGTTATTGTGGTCATATTTTTTCTAATAAATTACGTATAATGAAATCATTTTATTCAAATATTTCACAATGGGATAAATTATATGACTTTATAAATGAATTCAGAAGATGCTTAAAAAAAAAAAAAAAAAAAAAATTGGACGAAATTAAAAAAAAAAAAAAAAAAAACAGAAATATTAACGCATATTATTTCAACAATTTTTGACTAATTTAACATTTAAAAAAAAAAAAAAAAAAATGAACAGAAATAATATTTAATTGATTATTTATAAATAATTTTTTCTAAAAATATCACCAATTTTTCAATTTCAATACAAAATTTCAACATATATTTCATTAATATTACAGTTATAATCAACATATACAATATCATCATTTGTTTTTAATAGAAAAAAAGAAGCAAAATAATTCATTTGTTATAATTTCATTTGAAATTTATGCATATTTTATTTTATCAAATATTAAATTGAAAACGAAAAAAAAAAAATGAGATCTTATCACCTATTAACAATAATATTATTGTATGGTTTGGCTCGTGGACTATGACATCGTGTTACGACGACACAAATAACGCTAATCCAAATTGCCAAAGCGATCATACCAACTAATAACCATAATGCCCACCATGCACGTCGATAAGCTGCTAACTAGAATTATTCTATTATTGTTTTTATTCACTCTAAAAATATTAATTTAATGTTTTAGTATTTATAAATCTTCTTATCCAAAAGATATACCAAAAAGCTTTCTCTTATTAATACACTAGCTGGACCGGTCACGCTTGGCATGGCCGGTCCAACTAATTCATAGAGGCCGGCCACGTTTTTCTGCGGCCGATTCTCGATGAATGCAAAAAATAGACGTAGTCAATAAATTCTGTCCGCTCACTTGGTTTTACATGTTACGAATGTAACATGTGAAGAAGAAAGTGGGTGTATTTATATAAAAACACGCGCCTATTCCAGTAAAATCTTGTGTCAAAATTTCAAATCAGTTGGTGACGAATTTTCAGAGATTTAAGGTCAGTAACAACAAAGAAACATTTGCCTTTTTATTTATATTATATACAGTAATAATCAGCATTGATAAATATTGATTTTAAATGTTATATTTGTTGCAAAATTTGGAAAATTTCTGCAAATTTTAATTAAATAAAATAGTTAATAACCTGTAATCGTTCATCAGCAGTTAATTCTTCGCTTAATGTTTGGACAGTTTTTTCACGCAATGATAATTTTTCTAAAAGTACCGTTTCTTTATTCCAAAAATTTGTTGCTGGCCAATGTAAACTACCAAATGCTTTTCTGTAAATATTAATTTATTATATTTCATCATTTTATTCTTTATTGTTATAAAAAATAATGGATATAGAAAAGCAATGGATTGCTTTTTTAGATATTATTCTTAAATTATATTTCCTACCAAGTATTGCTATCAAGATTACAAGTTTTTAAATGAGTAAAACTGAATTTTATGATAAATATAATTAAAATACTTTCTAAATAATAATTTTTATTTAATCGAAAATGGATGAAAGAAAAATCAATAAAATTATGCTAATAATCTTGTTTTTTCTTTTTTGATAATTTGATACTGCTTAAAATCATTGCAAAATTTCTTAGTAAATTTTTCAGATAGTAAAATTCGTGATGTTTTTAAAAAAATTTAAGAATAATAAAATTTTTGAACTTCGGAGGTAAATCTAGGATTGCATATTCAGCAGATTGATTTGTAAATGGTGTCCATTTAAAACCATTCCATTCAGTTGGTGTTGGTTCTCTAAAATATTTCAATCAATTAATAGGACAAAAAAGACGAGATGAGAGAAGAAGGTGCGGGAAAAAAGTATTTGAATTTATGATAATAATAATAATAATGACAAAATGATATTTTAATGCATGATTATAATTAGAGAAAGATTTTACCGAGAAAGAAATTTTCTTTTTCATCATTTAAAGTATTAAAAAAATTTTGAAAAAAAAATATTTCAAAAATTTTTGAATTATTAATTTCTCATTTTATATAACAATATATTATTGTTTGTGTATTCAAATCATTGCAAAAATCTAAAAAACAAACCCATATTTGACAAAATTTGTAATAAATGTTGTAAACATTTTAGCCATTTGTTGATCTCTTTTAGTATACGGCTCAATATGCAAATTACTAGTATAACCATTTGTGAATATGTAAGCATGATCTAGGCCATGAAATGCTCTTGGTTTACCATTTCCTGCAAAATGAAGCATTAAATCAATTTAATGAATTAATTAAATTATTTTTTTCATATTGTTTAAAGTTACAAATACATGAAATATTTAATGAAAAAGTTTTCATTATCTTTTTTAATTGATTCAAGTGATCGTATTACTTGAATTAATTAGAAATGATTCATCATTTCGATTTTTGATTTTCTCGTCTATGAAGCGGATTCCGACCCAGTATTAACAAAGTAGAATAGTCGAAAATAGAATAGTCCGAAAATTATCTCAAAACTGCTGATTTATTTCGTTTCTGTATAGTTTTTATTTATCATATCATTCTTGAATAATTCATTATCTAAATAATTTTCGATTATTCTATTTACTAATTCAACTTAAATAAGTACCAATTCGTCATTTTAGCTAAGCATAATAATTTATCAATTTATGATTTCTCATTTCATTATAATTATTTTTTGATTTGAATTTTACACTGACTAAAATATATTTTTAGAAAATTCGAAATACCCTAATTCATAGTTAAATTATAGGAAGCTTGTTAATATAAAACTTCCACGACATCTTGGATCATTTATGTTAAATAAAAAATGAAAAATTCCAAATGAGTACATTGCTTATTTTTTTAAACAAAGAAATCTATTGAAAACATTTCTATTCAGTTTTGACAATTTTTTTTTCTTTTCTTTAATGAAATCAAAATAATCCTTAACATACGTTCTATTTGAAGTTCTTTCCGTTTCACTCTAAGTGCTTCTCGACCAAAAATAGGAAACATTTTCTGATCTTCCTCATAAATTGGTGATTTTGGGAAATATTGAAATGAATATGCATAAACCGGTATGCCATTTTCTACATAACCATCAATTTCACGTTGTGCTGGTGCCACAAATTCGATATCCGCTTCTAACTGTACAGAAACTTTTCAATGATTTTACATTAATTTGATATAATTTTACATTTATGTATAAATTTGCATTCATCAAAATATTTTTCATTTTTGTATTATATACGCATAGAAAAAGTTAATAAATAACTTTAGAAAAAATGCTTACAGATTTTTTTTTTTCTACAAATAATTTCAGAAAAATGCTCAGAAATATGTTTTTAATTTTTGATAAAATTTTTCGCATCTTAATTCTGACAAATTTTAATTTCAAAGCACTAATTTTTTCTTAATAGAAAAAAGGAACTGTTGTTTTACTTTTTTTTTTTTTTTAAGTTGAAGACAAATTTAAAAATTATACATACATCTTGCAATCCATATAGAACTCGCATTAAAGTACGATTATTTCCTGGTGTATCAAGGTACCTGAATAAGTAAATTATTTCATTTATTTTCAAAAAATATATATATATTTGAATTTGAAATTTTGCTCATTTTTTTAAAAAAAGATTTTTATATATTTGAACCTAAAATTTTGCTTATTTTTTCTTGCTTAAACTTTCCATGATAAAATTTAATCTTTCAATAAAAAATAAAAATTAAGCGAAATAAAAAATGATAGTATACATTACTGCCGTGAAAATTCAGCATAAATAAAATGATAATGTATCGTTAGCTGAATGGAATACAATTATTTTCATTTATCTGCGAAACAATTTGAGAACTAACAATGCAGGATTGTTAGACATAAATTTGTATAATCAACGAGAAGTATGATATAGGAAAAATGTTAATAATTATAAATAAAAATATGACAAATTATGAATACCTTAAGAAGGTAGCATTTGCGATAATTTCCAATGTTGATTCATGAAGTTTTTTTGCGCAACTAGTATGATATTGTTCGTTGATAATTTTGCGAATATTTCTATTGCAATGCTCAATTGAAACATCTTTGAATTCATTTAAACCATAATCTTGAGCTGAAAAATAATTTATAACTTGAAATTTTTCACAATCTAAATTTTTAAATTAAATTGAATTTCATAAAGAATGATTTGTTAAATCAAATTTTACAAAGAAAGAAAATGTAACTTTATAAATTTCAAATCAATGAAACAATTATTCAAATTAGTATTATTAAGAGAGAGAAAAAAAAAAAAACAATAATAAAATGATAATTTCACGGGTAGCATATATTATTGGCTTTGTAAATATTCGCTTTATATTTATATTTTATACTTTCTTTTTTTTTTTTTTTTTTTTTGATATTTTACGACATATCTCGTATTGTTTTAAATTTATCGTATAATTGCATACGTGCCGTTTGTATTATTCTACAACACGTATCTCGTAATTTCGTTATTCTACACGTATCTCGTCGTAATCATATCATTCTACAATACGTTTCGCGTAATTATTATTATATAGTAACTATCTCGTAATCTTATTATTCTTTCTACAACACGTAACTCGTTATCGTGTTATTCTACAACACGTAACTCGTAATCGTGTTATTTTACGTATTTCATAACCGTATTATTCTACAATACATATATCGCAATTTTATTTTTTAATGTTTTCTATGATTGCATATAAATTGTACACGTACATACGTGATATTTCATGCATATCTTGTAATTTTTGAATTTTCTTAATTTTTCTCTTGAAAAATTCTTAAAAATGATACCTTTCTTATGAGCCCATTCATGTTGTGCAACACCAATCATAATCGGTACTCGTGCATTCTTTCTGATTAATTCAGCACCAGATTGTGGTATCAATTCATCATCCACTATCATTTTCGATACTCCTAGCTTGAAATCATATTAAAATACTGTTATGATAGAAACAAACCATCTTTTTCTTTAAAAAGAAAGAAAAAAAACATTACAAAAAGAAAGATCAAAACATAAATAATTCATGAAAATTGATTTAATTTATCATTTTGTACTAATTACAAATACAAAATTACCTCAGCAGCAATTGCATAACGAAATAGAAATGATGAAAGATTGAGTTCATTTCGAAAACATTCAATCAATTGGACACTACTCATTTCTTCGCTATTCTAAATAATATTAATTAAAGTAAATAAAAGAATTTTTACTTATTAGTTCATTTAAAAAAAAAAAAATTATACCAAAAAAAAGAGAAAAAAATTTGACAAATTTCTTAAATTTTTTTTCCTCAATAAAAAAATAAATTAATAATTGCCATTTCTACATTAACCAATAATTCAAATGAAGAAATCTTTTTTTTTTTTTTCATTAGAATTAAAATAAATAAATTAATAATTATTATTTTACCATCAACTAATTATTTAAATTAATAAGAATATTATTAATTATATTAATTGATGTTTATAACATACTGATCATTCGCTTTCTTAGAATTTAATTTAACCAAAAATAAAAAAAAAAAAAAAAAGTTTACCGCTAAACATTCGGGTATTTGATCTTGCATATTACATTCTTTGGTAGTTAATGATAATTTCAAATCTTTTGATGATTGTTTTATCCGTTCTTTATCAAATTCTTTCTCACATCGAAGATATGCTGCAATATTGTTTGCATTCCATGCCGGTTGACCGAAACGATGAGTGGCCCAACCGGCGGTTGAAGAACCGGACAACATGATTGCTTGATGCAACAGACCTGAAATTGAATTCATCATGATTAATTTGATAGCTGTAAATAATTTATCAATTTTAAGTAACACTTATCAGCTAATGATATTCTAATGATTATTATCTTATTAGATGAAACATTAAATGCTATCAAATTTGGTTTTTTTCGAATTTCATAACTAATTAAAAATTAATTTTTTTGTAGGAAGAAATTGATTTTATAAGATTAAATTTATAATAATTGTTTTCAACATATTTGGAATTTTCACAACTAATTAAAAATTGATTTTTGTAGAAATAAAATATTTTGTATTGTAGAAATTTGCAATATTTCTCAAACAAATGAATCATTTATCCCTACACAAAACCTTTGTTCTCTCATCTTCCGATCTGCTAATAGAGCTCATGAACATTATTTGAAATGCTGAGATCCACGTTAATTGTCCGGAATGTTGCAAGGATTAGAACTTATTATGAGAATTGTCCATCTCTTATTCTTTGTCCTGATAGCCAAATCTTTTGTATAATTCACATATTGTAAGTCATTGTTTACCATCAAGACCAAAGATTGACAGTATAAAAAAGATTCTGGCGGTTATTTGCTTTCAATCAGTTTGAATTCAATTTCATTCTAATCATTCAACTCACTCAATCCATTCGATTACAACTACTTTCTCATTCAATCCAACTTCTCGATCCATTTCTACTACAATAAGCAATCAACTGCAATCACGACATTATCTAACTTTATTCTATTTTATAAACAGACGGAAAAATAAATCTCCTCAATCAATAAAACCTTTCTCACCAAGATTCCTCTCTGCCATGATAGAAAAAAGAAAACTTTTCCGACAATTGTAGATGGGAAGTAATTTTGTAAGCCTACATTATCATGACCAGAATCTATCATAATTTAAAGCTTCTTAAAAGCAATAACATCAAGCTAATCATTAAATCATTTAATTTTGATAATATTATCATTAATTAAACTATCATTGACAATAGAACTGGAGCAATTTGTCTTAACTTTCTTATGAGATTCTCTTAATCTACAAAAATTTACTAATATCTCAATCTTCAAATTGAAAGTTTATCTTAAAATATGAATAAAATATCAATTTCAGAACAGAATTCAATGGATGTTCGAGAATAAATTATTTATACTTATCCGAGAATAAGATGATTATATATATCTGTAAATGATTATCTTATGAATATGATGATTAGACATATCCGTATGAAATATTTATTTAAAAACATTATCTTTCACCTTTCATTTTGGGTATACGATGATGATTATGCATACTCGAGAATAAGATAATTATATTATGCATACTCGAGAATAAGTTAATTACAAGTATTTAAAAATAAGATGACTGTATAGCGTTCTGGTTGTTCTATCGTAGCTGGAGAATACGGTATTCAAAAATAAAATGATTTTACTTATTCTTTTTTTCTATAAATATGATGATTATATGTATTCATGTGAAAGATTTATTTAAAATTATTATCATTTCACCTTTGGTTTTCGGTGATACTGCAAGTATCGAAACAGCAGCTGCACCAGCACTTTCACCCATAACTGTAATCTTTGATGGATCACCATTCAATTGTTTCATATTTGTTTGAATCCATTCCAATGCCATTACCAAATCCCATAAACCCAAATTACCTTCCATATGATCATTTTTATAATTCAAAAATCCTAAAATGAAAGCAACAATAGAAAAAGTTGATAAATGCTCAACAAATAGCGAATTATTTTGCTAATTTAATATATCAAAATTTCTAATTTTTATCGAATTTTTCTTTTCATTTTTCCTAATTAAATTATTATGAATCAATGAAATTTCATTTAATTTTAGCAAATAAACAAATAATAAGCATACCTAAAAGACCAAGACGATAATTAAGTGTTACCAGTGCTACACCATTAAATGTGAAATGTTTAATGATCACTTCCATATCAATTCCAGTATCACCTGAACCAACTAAAAATGATCCACCATGAATCCAAACAACAACCGGATACAATTTTGATTCTTCTTCTGGATCCTGAAAATATCAAAAATTTGTCGTCTTTTTTTTTTCTAATTAAAAACAATGAAGAATTCAATCAAATAAAGTAGCTTTATTAATTACAAAAATGCATCGAAAGATGGAGAAGATGAAATCTAAATAATTAAGTTTTTTTCCTTTTTTTTTCTGATTTCTGACTTTTCTAATTTTCCGATTAAAATCAATAGGAAATTTACCGAATAAAATTTTTTCCATTAATGTTAATATATCGGTAGATGAAGAAGATGAAATTTAAATAATTAAAATTTTTAAATTTTATTTTTTTATTTTTTATCAAATTTAAAACATCCCTTATGAATATTGTTCTATGGACGAAAAATGGAATTAAAGAATTTATCAAAGATAGGATAATAATGTCATATTTTATAATTAAAATTTTAAAATAATAAACATCTTACATATGGTGTGAAAACATTAAGAAATAGACAATCTTCACTTTCATTTTGCATATTTGAACCAGCAAATTTGTCGTTTTTATGAAATTCCAAAAATTGCAAACACGGGGCACCATAATCGAGTGCCGCATATTCTCGATGCCATCGTCCTCGTTTCACGGGACGCTATAAAAAAGGGAACATTAATTCAATTTTTAATCAAAAAAAAATCGAAATGAATTTTTAGCTTAAATAAGTTAAAATTAAATTATCTTAATATTCGATTTTTAATTTAAAGAATACTTATTCTTTGCAATCAATATAATTTTTTATTTTCCAGTAATGAAGATTATTTTGATTGATATGTTTACAAAACATTTTCCAAATAAACAAATAGCAACTGTTTTCTCGGAATAATTAATGACGGCAAATTTCATTTGGTAAATAACAAAAGTGGCAAAATTCAATTGTCCATTATCAATCAATTCAATAAATAGTCTTATTCGAACTGCGATAGGTTTAAAAAAAATCTTTGATGATTAATCATTTTCAGACTTATCAGCCATATCACATATATCAGTTAAATGTGCTCCCGTCTTTTTTTCTTCGCTTTTTTTTTTTTTTTTTTTTTCAACAATGCAAACTTTTCAAAATGAACAAAGCATTCGAATCAACGAATATTTTCTTTACGTAATTATTGTACGTCATAAAAATAAACCTTTTGTTTAGAAGAAAGAGAAATGAAAAATTTTTTTGGCAATAAATTTTATTTAGTTAAAGAAATTTTTTCATATTTCTCCAAAAAATCTTTCATATTTTATTCAAATTAAAAAAAAAAAAAAGAATTTTTAGAATATGTATTCAATAAAATGAAAAAAAAATAGTCTTAAAGTTATATATTGAAATTAGGATTAGTTAATTTTAACTCTATTCCGCAAAATTAAAATTAACTTCTACAAGTTTCATTTTAGAAATCAATTCGAAAAAAAAAAAAAAAAGAGAAACTTGGAAAGAAAAGTAGGTAAAAAAGAAAATTGAAAAAAAAAAAGAAAAAAGAAAGTATAACCTTAAATCGTAAAGGACCAATTGGTGCTTCAGCATACGGTATTCCTCGAAATATTTGAACATAATTATCAGCTAATTTATAAATTTTACCAATTAATAAACCTTGTTCGATCCAAACTGATCTTGATTTTTCGAAATTTTGTCCTTTAATTCCAGGTACCAATAGAAATAGTAATGATGTAAACAATAATAGACATGTAATATATAAATGATGAATATGCAGTAATGATATGAAATTCATTGAATAGTTTTTGTAGAAAATTATTCCCTTTTTTATAATATGCAAAATAATTTCTTTTTTAGCAAAATAAAATATTTCGTTTAAAATAATTGAAAATTTAATAGTAATTAAAATTTGATGAAAAAAAAAACAGTAGTAATATTGATTGATAATGTGTAAGTAAAAACAAAAAAAGAAAATTAAATATGTAGGAAACAAAAATCAGAATAATAAATATATCATTCAGAAATAAATCAGAAATAAATCAGAAATAATTACAATAATTAATAAATATTAGTTAATAGTAGTAGCAAAGAGCAATTAAAATCGTAGTAGTATTGATAGTTGTAATAGTAATAAATGTTGGAAAATTTAATACAAGCCGAGAATTTTGTTTCATTTAGCAATTGTATTACCACATATGCTTCTTCAAATTCGAATTCGAATTCGAAAAATATTTTCCAATCTAAACTGTTTAATTTAATTAATTATTTTTCATTACAATTCATTTTATTCAAAAAGCAAAATTGTATACTTTTTGAATAAAATAAGAAATTTACGCGGAACTGTGTACTTTTTTTTTTTTTTTTTTTTTTTTTGAATAAAATTTTAATTGGAAGAAGAAGACGATGAAGAAATGATTGAAATAGTAAGAAGATGAAATATTACTAAACGGAAGAATTTTAGAATTAGAATGAGAAGAGAGGAGGAAAAAGAAGGAAAATTAAAAAGCAGTTGTTCCTTTGAGATTTTAAGAAAGTTTTAAAATTTTACATCATTTCCGAAAGATATTTCTTCCACACACATAGACACATATATACATAAAAATGCGAAGGAAAAATTTTTCGAAAGCAGCAAATAGTAATAAAATTTAAATTTAACAATTATAAAATTTAAATTTAAAAATTGCATTTAAAGCAATGCAAAAATATCAATTTTATCATTTTCTTTTTTTATTTCTTTTTTTTCCGTTTCTTGCCAATATCTTATCTCGAGAGAAATAATGTAAGACTTTGAAAATTTTAATGTTACAACAATTCACAATCTTTTCCTCTGCTGAGGAAAATAATTTCAACAATTCCGAAATTTTAATTATACCCAACAAATTTTTGTTTAAATAAAATAATCGTAGCATGAAAAATTCAACTTTAAATTATCCACAAATCAATATGTAAGATAAATTTTGATTACCTGGGTACTAATCCAGTTCAAAAAACAAATTTTTGATATCTCACAAAAAGAATGATTAGCAATTATTGGATGAATATCCTTCCTTTTTTTTTCTAGAAAAAGATCAAATAAATCGAAAAATCATCTCAGATCTTAATTTGATAATGCTAAATGATTTGTATTTTCGAATATTTAATTTGTCAAATGAAATGATTTAAAAAAGCTGCTATCATAATCTTATCATAATTATCATTTGCTAACATAACTTATCATAATTATCATCTGCTAATATCATAATCATAATTATAAATCTGCTATCATTAGCTATTATGAAATTTTCTATCAAATGATTATTTACGTATGATTGATTACATTTGAGGAAAATTCATGATAATTTATAAAATTATCAATCAATGTGATGTAAATCAAATTTTTTAATGAAATTTTATGTAATTGATAAAAAATTGATCCATTGTGGAATAGAGAAAAATTATTCCTGCAGTAAATACAGCAACATTCATCGAAAAACAACAAACTCTAATTTCATTTAAGCTTGTAATTAAGTTTAATTTTCTCTCCACTTCATCTTCAATCATTGACATCAATCAATCTCAATAAAAAAAGAATTTTTTTTTTTCTGGCAAGTCATTTTTCTTTTTTTTTTCGTTTCAAATTTCCAGAATAACAGCATTAGTTAAAATTCTTTATATTCTTTGTACAAATGCTTCGCTACATTCGGGATCTCATTAAATCTGTTTACTTTAAACTAACCTATTTTTGGCTCCAAATTCCCATTATTCTATTTTCCTTTGTTCTAAAACTTCTTTTTTGTTTTGGCTGCAAATTTCTATTTTTTCCCCAATTATTATTAAATGCGAAGAGAAAAAAATAGATAAATCAGCAATTTATTTCAATTTTTATTTCAAGTACAATTAATGATTGAATACTATTGTTCACTAAGCAAATTTTGTTATACATAAAGCAAATATGAAAAAATAATTGCGAAGAAATGCTATTATACAGCTCAAATCAGTGCAAAAAATTTGTCCGGAAAATCAATTAAAACAATTAGAATCATTTATCAACCGCAAAACTTGATATGTTATTCAATTCCAGTTCAATGTAAACTTGAAAGATCATTATCTAATCGATTTCTGGACTAAACTGTTGACATTTCAAAAATAAGCATTTTTAGTTTACAGCATAAAATCGATCGCTATCGATTAAATGAAGGAATGCTTCAATAAAGGTAGTGAAATGTAAAAATGAAAAATCCAGAAGTTACATTTTGATATTGCTAAAAGAAGTTTGACAAGAACAGTAGAAATTGCGACATCAATGAAAAAATTTCGAAGCAGGATTCAGCCTGGAAAAAATCAAAATTGAGCGAAGGAATATATTTAAGATTGAATTACGAACTAAGATGAAGCACTTAATAAAAAATCCAAGAATAAATAATTGTCTGATATTAGTTCTAAGTAGCAGAACTGCAAAATAAAAAATATGATAGGCTAACCAATAAAAGAAAAGTTATCTTTTAACATTAAGATGTTGTTTCAAAACAACAAAAAAATTTGATTTGAAGATTTTGATTGAAAGTAAAACCAAATTTTCTTTCGACTGGTCTGATAATAAAATGAATAGTAAAAATGAAAAAAGCAAAATAAGAAGAGATCAACCTGAAATAACGATCACAATTTATTGAAATGAAGGAGGTGCCACAAATAAACAGAAGCAACTTGAATAAAAACATTTTCTCCATAATATAATATAAAATATAAAAAAAAAAAAAAAAAATGGAGGATATCATTTTAGGTAGATGATAGTTGATTAATTTCAAAATCTTAAAATTGAAAATTTTGTTATATATCTTTCATTCATTTTCTATTTAACTCATTTGCAGCAATTAAACAATTGAAAATTGGAAAGAAAAAATGCATTAAATTAATTGCATAATATGAAAATGTTAAATTATGTTCCAAAAATGATGATATGGAACAATTTAAAAATTAATTCTAAATTCATTGCAAAAAAAAAAAAAGGAATCTTCATTAGAGTATACCAAGATCAATCATAATTCACCATTCTTGTTGTACAATAAACAAAAATATCAATAAACAAATTTGTGCATTTTCTTTGCATGCATAAATTTGTTTGCTATTTTTTTGTATTAAAAGAAAGAAATGAACATCTGTAATCATAGAATATATAATATGAATAATGCAACTATGCTTAAATTAATGATGATAGAATGAGCAGAAGCTAAGTTACATTTATCAGCAGTACAAACACACATTTTTTCGATAGTTTGTGATTTTGATCCCGGCAAATTAGACCGTGTTTCTTCACAGACATTCACTCGAATACCATCATCCGTGTGATTCAGACAACCACGTTTCACCGTTTTAAATCCTACAAATAATTTTTTTGCAAGTTTCGAAATTATAACAAAAATCGATTAAAGAAAAGATTCCGAATCAAGCATGATATCTGAAATATGAATATTATGACTTATAAAAGAACAAATATATTTATTAAAAAATAAATATTATAAATTAATTGCTTTAGATTTTATCTTGAATTCTCCTATAAGATTTTTCAGTCTGTGATAATTCTATAAATATTCAATATTTCATGAAATCAATAAAAGAAGGAAGTTTCATCACTTCATATTATGAAGTTGAAATAAATAAATTAACTAACCATCAGCGATAAATTCGGCTTTATAACAGTATCGTCCAATGCACATTTCTCGACAATTTGGGTTTCTACCTGCACATTCGTGACATGCAAAAAATTGATCATCTAAAAAAAAGAATTAAACATCAAATTTGGGGAGACATGAAGAACAAATGCATTTATTAAAAAATAAATATTACTAATAACTATCATAATACTAAAAAATTTTCAATAATTTTACCAAAAAAATAAAAATAAACAAAATGACAATTCGCTAAGTTATTATTATTATTATCATCATCATCATAATTAAGATTCTCGAAAATTTTCACAATATGCATATGATATGAATATATCCAATTTCTTCTGCATTGAAGAAAACTTTCAAATACTTCTTAATGAGAACATTTTTACTCGTAATATTATCATTACATTTCTTTCAATTCTGAAGAAATATTTTCTACCCATTTATTCAACATTTTCCTGAATTATATTCAAATTCTTCATTTTTTTTTTTTTTTTTTTTTTGCCGAAATAAGCAATCAAATAAATATTTATCATTTTTATTCAGCAAAAAATTATAGACTCAGAATTAAATATTAACAATAACAATCTAAGGTGAAAAAATAACCTGTTGACTGTCCAATGTTTTGAATGAATAATAATGAAAATATCAGTAGTTTATACATCATTCGTGTTAATATTATATCAGTATCAATATTGAAGCTGAATCTTTCACCTGAAAAAAAAAATTGAATTTCAAATGATTTAAATATCTGACACATCAATTATTTCGAACGATAATATAAAGTTACCAGGAATATAATTTTTCGAAAAAAAAAAAAAGATATGATGTGATTTCAATAATTTTAATTTTGGAAATTAGTCGCGGAAATTATTAAGAGTATAATCAATCATTTCAATTAAACGTTTAACTTAACGTATAAATGTACGATAATTAAACTATTCCACTTTAACAGAACATAAACGTAAACGCGTAATTGAAACACCATAATTTGACGTGATCGTCATGTGAAAACACGGACAATTAAACTGTGCTGCAACTTGGCAAAACATAACGCGAATGCATGAAATAATTGAACTACCGTAATTTTGACATGATCATAATAACTGTAGTATTTTAATTAAATTGTGGTAATTCTGGTATATATAATATAATATTTCCTATGTTATACTTTTCTCGCATTACTTATTTGTAATACTATCAATACCAATCAATAAGTTTATTGATCGATCAATGCTATAGAAATGATTTAAAAGGTCAAATTTCATTTCAACAATTCAATAATCTTTTTTTTTTGCATGTTAAATATTTCATTTCATTCTATTTCACGTTATGTTAGTTTAAACTGAGCAAAAACACGAATTACCGTTCAAAAAAATATTAAATCCATCAAAAATAATACAACTCATGACAGTAATACAAAATGACAGGAAGAACAAAACAACGGAGAGCATTTTAAATGACAGACAATAATCGGCAATTGACCTTGACCTTGATGTTGACCTTGATCTTTCCTCTAACATCTTTTGTATGATACTAATTTAGGTAATTTTTGAATAACAACTTAGCAAACTATATAATCTACAATTATAAACCTTATTTCTTCGTGAAAAATAATAGCAATAAAAACGACAATAAAACAGTAATGTATTAATAATTAGTAAAAATAGCAAAAGGAAAAGGAAGAGAAGGAGGAAAAGGAGAAGGAATAGGAGGGAGAGGAGGAGGAATAGGAAGAAAAGGAAGAGGAAGGAGAGGATAATATTAATTTTATGATCGAAATATCGTAACTTTCGATGTCATGTGCTTATTTCAAACAGCGACTATCTCAGTCAATTTTTAATCATTTCCATTCCTTTTTTATTGTTTAATTGGAGAGGTATTTAGGAATGTTTGGGTGTTAGTAACAGATCAAAGAACAGAACTGAAAAAAATTTTGATAATTTTTCCGTTCTTGTCAACAAATTGCTTTTTCTTTTCAATCTATCAAAGCAAGACTATTAATTTGAAATTAATCGTATAAATTTTGAATTCCAGCGAATAATCCGCCACAAAAATTGAATTAAATATTTATTTCAATTCAATTAAATTCAAATCATTCAAATTTAATTTAATTCAATTCAAAAAATGAAATTAAATACATCCTTGCAATTGTTCTACTCCCTATTAACAATTTTTTTTTTCTATCATTTGATTAGATTCAAATTTAATTCAATCCGAAAAAAAAAGAAATTAAATACCCCATCTCTCGCAACTTTTCTGCCCCTTTAAAAACTTTTTTTTTTTCATCATTGAAATAAGTCAAATAAATTACGAATTAATCATATAATTTTCAAATTCTGAGGAATAATTTATCAAGTAAAAAAATAATATAATGAATAAATAAATATAAATAAATATATTGTTCTCAGAATTTAAAAGAAAAAGAAGTGTTTGAACCAAACTATGCTAGTTTGATTAAAAATTATTTCATTCAAATTGAATCTAAATTCACTTTATCTTCCACTCAATTTTAGTTTTTAATTTAGATAAAATCAATTTAATTTCACAATAATGAACTCTTTTGGCTGTCATTTGCCCTTGTTCTTAATTGACTGAATAAGTAGACGAAAAAAAAAAAGAAAATAAGGAAATAACCTTGAAAGTTCTTTTCGAAATTCGTATATTGTCAAAGAAAAAATGAAAATAAAAATAAAAATGAAATCAAATCGATAAATTGAATAGCATCATCATCATCCATAAAGAAAAATTTACCGAGATTGACATATTTCATTTCTTTTTTTAGTAATGTGCCATAAAAATAGAAAAAACGGAAATCAATTACATTTGTTAGAAGCAAACATTATTATCGATTTGTTGAAGCAAACATTACTATCGAAAATGTTGAATTCAATTTGAAAAAAAAAATTTTTTTTTCCTCAATTTTCGATTTCTTTTCTCGTCAATTTAATTAAAAAAAAATTGTGTCACAAATATTTTCAAACATACCCATATTATTATGCAAAAAAAAAAGACCAATATTATTCAATGAAAATTGATTAGATAAAAAATTATTTAATTATTCGATTAATAACGGATCAATCATTTATACACTGCTTTATTAGTAATTCAATTCGTAATTTAACTTTCATTTATCATTTATTTCGACTTTCTTAATGATTTGCCATTTTAAAATTTTAGGGTTGTGGTATTTTTGATGACTTGTTTTTTTCATTTCAGTTTTTATGAAGCTATGGCACGTTGTCGTAGACGTCGTTTTGTTGGCCGTCGGATGCGTCGTAGGCGTTATCGGTATGGTACTCGTGTTTCGCGGGATATTACGTTTGCGTCGGGGTGTTTCGACTTGCAAGCGGGAGGAAGATCTCATCCCATATTCGCCAGCGCATTTGGTTTACCAACGGACTGTCCAGTGAAGATCTATGGTGCTGTGGTGTGGATGGCGACGAATAAGGACTGCACTCCGGGGGTTTTGCGAGTTCAAGTTGGTGGTGGGGGTGATAAGACCGATGTTGTGGCTAGTCGTTTGACTTGCATAACGGCTGGTATTGTGCGTAGGATGTGGTTGCGTATGCCTTCCCATGCCGATTATCACCTGTTTTTGCCTATTACGGCTGTGGTTAGTTTGGCTCATGGTACTGATTGTGGGGGAGGTGGAGGCAAGATTCAGGTTGGTGTGACTTTGTATTGGTTGCGTCAGGCTGCATTGGTTGTTTGAGGGGTCGAAATTGTGTTGGGGTTGTGTGATTCGCTCGGAAGTAGCCCTTCCAAAATGCATGGGGGGGGGT